>CM030032.1:3078543-3146272 GCA_017639485.1 Pluvialis apricaria
TATCGTGATAGGGGAGGGCTGTATCATGATGGGGAGGGCCGTGTCACGATAGGGGAGGGTGATGACACAATAGGGGAGGGCCATATCGTGATAGAGGAGGGCTGTATCGTGATAGGGGAGGGCTGTATCGTGATGGGGAGGGCCATGTCATGATAGGGGGGGTGATGACACAATAGGGGAGGGCCGTATCGTGATAGGGGAGGGCTGTATCGTGATAGGGGAGGGCTGTATTGTGATGGGGAGGGCCATGTCACGATAGGGGGGGTGATGACACAATAGGGGAGGGCCGTATCGTGATAGGGGAGGGCTGTATCGTGATAGGGGAGGGCTGTATCATGATGAGGAGGGCCACGTCAGGACAGGGGATGCCATGTCACGGCAGGGGAGGCCATGTTGCGCCAGGAGAAGCCGTATTGCAATAGGGGAGGCCGTGTCACGATAGGGGAGGGCTGCCCAGTGTTGGGGCGGGGGTGGCCGGCTGTGCCCATCTGTCCCCCCCCCGTCCCCAGGCACGGCCCCGCGGGACTCCAGCTTCCTGGTGAACGTGCTGATGGTGCACCACTACCAGCGGGGGGCCTGGTACCCGCGGGGGGGGGCCAGCGAGATCGCCTTCCACGTCGTGCCCCTCATCGAGCGCGCGGGGGGGCGCCGTGCTGGTGCGCGCCCCCGTCACCCGCATCCTCGTCTCCTCCGCCGGCACCGCCGTGGGTGAGCGCTGACCCCCGGCCCTGGGGGGACACACACACGATGGGGACAGGGTGGCAGTGCCCCGCGCCCCCCCCGCTCACCGTCCCGCGCGCTCCCAGGGGTGGTGGTGCAGAAGGGGCCGAGCGAGGAGGAGGTGGAGATCTTCGCCCCCCTCGTCATCTCCGACGCCGGCGTCTTCAACACCTTCGGCAAGCTGCTGCCCCTCCCGCTTCGCAGCCACCCAGGTACCATGTCCCCATGTCCCTGCTGTCCCCAGCATCCCTGCATCCCCAGCATCAGCAGTGTCCCCAGCGTCCACAGCATCCCCATGTCCCCAGCATTACCAGAGTCCCTGACATCCCCGTGTCCCTGCTGTCCCCAGCATCCCTGCATCCCCAGCATCAGCAGTGTCCCTGACATCCCTGCACCCCTAATGTCCCCAGCATCACTAGAGTCCCCAGCATTCCCATGTCCCTGGTGTCCCCAGCATCCCTGCATCCCCAGCATCAGCAGTGTCCCCAGCATCCCTGCATCCCTGGTGTCCCCAGCGTCCCCATGTCTCCAGCATCACCAGAGTCCCTGACATCCCCGTGTCTCTGGTGTCCCCAGTGTCTCCAGCGTCCACAGCATCACCATGTCCCCAGCATCACTAGAGTCCCCGACATTCCCATGTCCCTGGTGTCCCCAGCGTCCACAGCATCCCCATGTCCCCGACGTCCCTGTGTCCCTGGTGTCCCCAGCATACCTGCATCCCCATGTCCCCAGCATCTCTATGTCCCCAACATCTCCACGTCACCCAACATCCCCATGTCCCTGGTGTCCCCAGCGTCCCCCGCTGCACCGGTGTACCCAGCATCCCCTCGTACCTGGTATCCCCAGCATCCCCAGTATCCCCGTGTCCCCGGCATCCCCACATCCCTGGTGTCCCCAGCATCCCTGGTGTCCCTGGCATCCCCACATTCCCGCCATACCCTGTGTCCCTGGCACCACCGCTGGCCCCAGCGTCCCCATGTCCCTGACATCCCCAGCATGCAAGGACGGGACGTCATCTCCCGCATCCCCACCCGTGTCCCCGCAGGCGTCCGCTCCCGCCTGGCCATGGTGCGGCACGGCATGGGCTCCTTCCTGGTGTTCGCGGGGCTGCGGGGCAGCGCGGCCGAGCTGGCCCTGCCCGCCACCAACTTCTGGATCTACCCCCACAACGACCTGGACACCATGTAAGGGGTCCCCGGGCGCCCCGGGGTGGGGGCACGGCGGGTGGGGTGGGGGGCCGCGGTGGATGCCTTGGGTGCGTTGGCGGGTGTACTGCACTGCCCGCAGGATGACCCGCTACGCCGCCCTGAGCCGTGACGACGTCCCCGACAACCTGGCCATGATGTTCATCACCTTCCCCGCCGCCAAGGACCCCACTTACGAGCAGCGGCACCCAGGTACGGGGTGGGGGGGGGGGGGGGGGGGGGCCGCGTATTCCCCCCCCGCTCCCGGTTTCTACAGCCCTGATCCGCTCAGCTTTGCGGGCTCAGAGGCTCCTTAATCCCACCAGCCGGGATTACGGGGTGGGCACCGCCACCGCCGCCACCGCCGCCACGTCCCGGGCTGACACCGGCACTGGGGTCCCCCGCAATGGGACAGGGGTTGTCACCGGTTGTGTGTGTGTGTGTGTCCCCTGCTCCTCGCAGGCAGGTCGTGCATGACCATCCTGACCATGGCGCGGTACGAGTGGTTCGAGGAGTGGGCCGGGACCCGTGCCAAGCACCGGGGCGCCGACTACCAGCAGTACAAACTGGCCATCGCCCAGCGCCTGCTGGAGCGGGCACTGGAGCGCTTCCCCCAGCTCCGTGACAAGGTTGATGGGGGACCCCACGGTGTCCCCAACCACGTGGGGGTGCCCGGCGGGGGATGGTGGGGACACGGTGTTGTGCAGGGATCAGGATGGGGGGGGTTGTAGGTTTGGGGTGTCCCTTCAGGGTTGGGGGAGCCCACTGGGATGGGAAACATCGTCATCCCATCCCTGTCTCCATCCCCATCCCATCTCCATCTCTATCCCATCCCATTCCCATTCTCATCCCTATTCCATCCCAACCCAACCCATCCCATCCCCATCCCTACTCCCATCTCCATTTCATTCCTGTCCCCATCCCCATCCCCATCCCCATCCCCATCCCTATCCCATCCCTATCCCATCCCTATCCTTATCCCTATCCCTATCCCATCCCTATCCCATCCCTATCCTTATCCCTATCCCTATCCCATCCCTATCCCATCCCTATCCTTATCCCTATCCCTATCCCATCCCTATCCCTATCCCTATCCCTATCCCCATCCCATCCACAGTGGAAACGGGGTGCGCAGTGGGGACCGGGTGTCCCATGGGATTGGGGTGCCCAAGCAGAATTGGGGCGCCCGTTGGGAATGGGGTGCCCTGGATGGGTGGGATGCCCCATGGGAATGGGGTGCCCTGTGTGGGTGGGGTGCTCCGCAGGGTTGGGGTGTCCCGTGGGCATTGGGCGCAAAGTGGACACGGAGGGCAGGGTGGGGACTGGGTGCCCGGGGGGGGATGCGGTGCCCCATCGGAGGGGGTGCCCTGGGGGGGTTGGGGTGCCCTGGGGGGGTTGGGGTGCCCTGCGGGGCCAAGGTGCCTGGCAGGGATGTGCCTGGTGGGCATGGAGTGCCCTTTGGAGTTGGGGTACCAATGGGGCCATCCCCAACAGCACGGGGTGTCCTGTGGATTGGGGTGCCCGGGGGGGGGGAAAGGATGCCCTGCAAAGGCATGGGGCATCACAGCCCCCAGGGCCCTTTGTGTGGGGTGGGCACCCCCCAGGTTGGCTTAGACCTCATGTGGTGGGTCCTGCTGCTTGGTGGCATGGGTCTGCCCGTGTCCCCACTTGCCTCACACACCCCTGTGTGCCCTGCGCATCCCTGGGTGTCCCGTGCACCCCGACGTGCCCTGAGCACCCCGCGTGTCCCTGCCCGGGCAGGTGGAGTTCGTGGAGGCGGCGTCACCGCTCACCAACCAGCACTACCTGGCGGCTCCCCGCGGGGAGATGTACGGGACCGAGCATGACGTCGGCCGCTTCAGCCCGGCCGTGGTGGCCGCCATGAGAGCCGAGACACCCGTGAAGAACCTCTACCTGACGGGTAAGGGACGTGCATCTCCGTGTCCCCCTGTCCCTCTGTCCCCATGCCCAGCTCCAGGCTGCAAACACTGTCCCCAGGGGCTCCCTGCAGCGGGGGATGTCCTCCCATGGTGGTGGCGGGGTCCCCCATGGTGGTGGCCATGTCCCCCACGAGGGTGGTTGTGTCCCACCATGGCTCGTCCCCAGGGCAGGACGTGTTCAGCTGCGGGCTGGCGGGGGCCCTGCATGGGGGGCTGCTGTGCGCCTCCGCTGTCCTGGGCCGCCTGCTCTACCTGGACCTGCTGCTCCTCAAGAAGAAGATCAAGCGGCGCCGGGGCCGGCAAGCGGCATGAGCGGCTGGGGACACCGCTGCGGGGATGGCCCCGTGCCGGGGAGAGCGCTGCCGACTCAATAAACCCCGATGTCCCGCCAGCCTGGGCCCCTCTCTCGGGATGGGGATGGAAATAGGATGGGATAGGGGTGGGAGGGATTGGGATTTGGATGGGGATGGGTTGGGATGGGATAGGGATGCGACGGCGATGGGGATGGGATGGAGATGGAATGGGGTTGGGGATGGAAATAGGATGGGATGGGGATGGGGATGAGATGGGGAGGGGGGTGGGATGGCGATAGGAATAGGGAGGGGGATGGGAATGGAATAGGATGGAGGTGGCAATGGGGATGGGGATGGGATGGGGATGAGGTGGGGATGGGATAGAGATGGAATGGGGACAGGGATGAAAATAGGATGGGATGGGATGGGGTGGGGATAGGGATAAGGATGTGGATGGGGATGGGAATGGGATGGGATGGAGATGGTAACGGGATGGGATGGAGATTGGAGTAGTGATGGGGATGGGATGGCAATGGGGATGAGAATGGGGATGGTGTGGAAATGGGATGGGGATAGGGATGCAGATGAAATGGGGATGGAAATAGGATGGGATGGGGATGGAGATAGGGATGGGGATGGAGATAGGGATGGGGACAGGATGGATTGGGATGGGGATGGGGACGGGGATGGGGATGAGATGGGGATGGGATGGGATAGAGATGGAATGGGGACGGGGATGAAAAAAGGATGGGATGGGATGGGATGGGATGGGATGGGGATGGGGACGGGGATGGGAATGAGATGGGGATGGGATGGGATAGAGATGGAATGGGGACGGGGATGAAAATAGGATGGGATGGGGATAGGGATAGGGATAGGGATAGGGATAGGGATAGGGATAGGGATAGGGATAGGGACAGGAATGGGATGGAGATGGGAGCAGGGATGGAGAAGGGATGTATTGGGTTGGGATGGGATGGGGATGGGATAGAGATGGAAATGGGATGGGGATGGAGACAGGGATGGGATGACGATGGATGGGGATGGGAATAGGATGGGATGGAGATGGGCTGGGGATAGGGATGAAGATGGGACAGGGATGGAAATAGGACGGGATGGGATAGAGACGGGGGTGGAATGGGGGTAGGGATGGGGACAGGGACAGTGTCAGATCCCTGGCTCGCGCCTGCTCACGTGCCCGCCTGCCAAAGTCCATGCAGTGCCGGTGTGCGCTCGCAGCTGGAGAAGCAGTGCAGGGTGCGGACCACCCCCCATCACCACCTCAAACTCCCCCGCTTCTCCCTCTATACCCCCCTGAGCCCCCCCCCCAAACCCCCCCAAAACCAGCGTAGCAGGGAGTTTTTTGACATTTTTTAAAACAATAAATAGGGAAAAAACACACCCCTGCTCCAATGGCATGGGTTGGGGGGGGGGATGGACCCAGGTATCTGGGGGGGGGGACATGGACCCAGGGGTCCGGATGGCCCCGGGAGGGGCCATCCGGACCCCTGGGTCCATGTCCCCCCCCCCAGGTGAAGGGTAGCGTTGTCACCAGGGTGTCCTTGAGGGGGGGTCATCTTTAGAAGCTGGTCTGGGTGGCAATGGGGGGCTGAGCTCCGGGGCTGCGGTTGCATTCGGGGCACGGCCCCTGCGGCAGCGGGTAGAGGAAGGGCTTTGCCGTCACCTAAGGGTGAGTGGGAGGGGGGGGTCAGTGTGCGCACGGCGGGGGGGGGGGGGAACGTGTGGCACAACCCCAGGATGTCCCCAAGGGAAGGAAGGTGTCCCCACTTCAGGGTTGAACCCATTGGAATTGGGTCCCCGCTTTGGGGTGTGGGGAGGAAGGGTGAATGGGAACAGGGGAGGGTGCCCCTGTCATGGGTGGGGGGGGCTTTTCGGTCCCCATAGTGCCCCCTCTGCTGAGACTCATGGCCCCAGCACCCACCACCCCATAGCCCCATCACCCCATACCCCCATCATCCATCACCCTGTAGCTCCATTACCCCATAACCCCATCACCCCCCACCCCATAGCCCCATCACCCCATACTAAGAAGGACCGGGAACTGCTGGAGAGGGTCCAGCAAAGGGCTACGGAGATGATGAGGGGTTTGGAGCATCTTTCTGATGAGGAAAGGCTGAGGGAATTGGGGCTTTTCAGTCTGGAGAAGAGAAGACTGAGGGGGGATCTCATCAATGCTGATAAATCCTTAAAGGGAGGGCGCCAGGGGGATGGGAACAGTCTTTTTCCAGCGGTGCCCAGGGACAGGACAAGAGGGAACGGGCACAAACTTGACCATAGGCAGTTCCATCTCAACCTGAGGAGGGACTTCTCTCCTGTGCGGGTGGCAGAGCAGTGGCACAGCTGCCCAGAGAGGTGGGGGAGTCTCCCACTCTGGAGCCATCCCAAACCCGCCTGGACGCCGTCCTGTGCCACTGCTGGAGGGGACCCTGCTCTGGCAGGGGGTTGGGCTGGGGGAGCTCCAGAGGGCCCTTCCAACCCTGATGATATTGTGATACCCCCATCACCCCCCACCCCCTACCCCCATGACCCCCACCCCATACCCCCAGCACCGACCACCCCATCGCCCACCCATCCCCCCCATGCCGAGCCGAGCTGGGTGCCCAGCGCCCACCCCCGGGTGGCACCCACCTCGCTGTAGGGTGGGGGCTCCAGGCCCATGGGGATGGCGCCACTGGGCAGGCTGGGGAGCGCGGGCATCGGGGCTAGCGGCGGGGGCACGGGGGCCTGGGGGTCCTCGTAGGGTGAGGGGGGCTCAGGCTCGTGGCAGGCATTGCGGCAGACGTAGAAGATTACGAAGAGGAAGGTGACGGCTATTAAGATGATGATGATGATGAACATGATCCTGGGGACACCGAGAGGCGTGTGCTGGGGGCTGGCAGGTCCCCCCGCCCTGGGACCCCGGGGTGTTTGCCCCCCCCCCAGCCCTGTCCCCACACCCACAGTGCTCACGGGGCCTCTCCCACATCCCCGACCCACAGCCCCCACCACTGGGGACCCTTCCTGGGCATGGCACCCTCTGCGGGGTGATCCCGGCTTCCGTCCCCCCCCCCCGTCCTGCCCCCCCGCCCCCGCCAACGAACCCAGGCGTTTTGGCATCCCCCGACGCTGATGCGCCACCCTCCTTGTCAGAGCCGGACTCTGGACCTGGGTGCCCTGGGCACCCCGCTCCCTGCGCCCGGCGCCCGGCTGCCCTTTGCACCCTCCCTGCCCCGCTGCCGACTTTGCCCTGGGTGGGGGCTCAGGGCGGACCCCCGTGGTGGGGGCTATTTGGGGTGAGTTGGGGGCCCTTTGGGGGGCTTTTTTAAAGGGTGGCACCCCACCGAAGGGTGCTGGCACCCTGCTGTGTGGGGTGTTGCCCCCCCGCCCCAAACTGGGGGTGGAGGGGCTGAGGTTATCCCGCTACTGGGATGGGGTTCCCCGAGGTGCCCGGGGCGGGGGGGCTCTGTCCTCTGGTGCTCAATGCTGGACGTGGGGGGGGGGGGGGTTCATGACACCCCCCAGGGTGTCCCGCTGTCAGCCGAGATGCCTGGGTGACGAGGGTCCCATATTGAGGGGGTGCAGGGACTGGGTGCTCCTGGTGTCCCCCCGGGGGTGGGCTGGGGGGTTGGGGAGGGGGGGGACATCCCACCATCCCTGCCCTGGCTCCTCTCCTTCCTGCAGCCTGCCATCCCTCCTCCATCCCCCCCCCCCGCCTCCATCTCCCCTCTGTCCTCTCTCCATCCCCCCTCTGCCCCCCTCCATCTCCCCCCCCCCCATCCTCTCCCCGTCCCCCCTCCGTCCCTCCTCCGCCCATCATCCCTCCTCTGCTCCGTCCCTCTGTCCATCCCTCTCTCCCCGGGGCCCTCCCAGCCCTCCCTCACCCCTCCTTCCATTCCTCCTTACCCCGTTTCGGGGCGCTCGGGGGGGACCCGGCTCAGCTCAGTGTCCCCATGCCCTCCTCGGGGGTCCCCGGCCTGGGGGGGGACACTTTGGGGGCTGTCCCCAACCGCTGCCCTTCCCCACCCCATCTGGCCCCCAGCTGCGGGCTGCGTCCCTTCGCCGCTGCTGCTGATGTGGCAGTTAGAGTGGCTCCCGTGTCCCAGTGTCCCCAGTGTCCCCGTGTCCCCGTGTCCCCGTGTCCCCAGTGTCACCGCCACCCCGGCCCACGGGGCTGCATTTTCCGTGGCTGCTCCCCCTTTGGGGTCGGTGTTTTCCCGGTCCTCCCCCCCCCCCCCCCCCCCCCAGACCCTCTCCCCATCCCTCCCCACCCCGGATCCAGCTGCAGCCCCCCCCCAGTTTGGGGGTCTCGGAAGTGGCCGTTGCTGAGCCCTGGTTTTGCGTGGGGAGGGGGTTTGGGGTGCCCCTGCGTTAGTTTGGGCTCCAACTGCTGTGGGGACAGAGGGGGCAGACTGGGGGGGAGGGATGCTGGGGCTGGGGGGGGCTGGGGGATGCTGGGGGATATTGGGGCTGGGGGATGCTGGGGGGGTGTTGGGGCTGGGGAGTGCTGGGGGGATGCTGGAGGATATTGGGGCTGGGGGATACTGGGGGGGACGCTGGATCTGGGGGATATTGGGGCTGGGGGATGTTGGGGCTGGGGGATGCTGGGGAATGCTGGGGGGATGCTGGGGGAATATTGGGGCTGGGGGATGTTGGGGGGATGCTGGGGGGATGCTGGGGGGATATTGGGGCCGGGGGATGTTGGGGGGATATTGGGGCTGGGGGATATTGGGGGGATGCTGGGGGGATATTGGGGCTGGGGGATGTTGGGGGGATGCTGGGGGGATGCTGGGGGGATATTGGGGCTGGGGGATATTGGGGGGATGCTGGGGGGATATTGGGGCTGGGGGATGCTGGGGGGATATTGGGGCTGGGGGGATATTGGGGCTGGGGGATGCTGGGGGGATATTGGGGCAGGGGGATATTGGGGGGATGCTGGGGGGATATTGGGGCTGGGGGGATATTGGGGCTGGGGGATGCTGGGGGGATGCTGGGGGGATATTGGGGCTGGGGGATGCTGGGGAGATGCGGGGTCTGGGGGATGTTGGGGCGGGGGGATAGCGGGGGGCCGCCAGGGCCAGGGGTTGCCATGTTGGCTCCCAGTGGTCCCACGGGACATTCCGGTGGCGGTGGGACCTGGTGCCGGATCTGGCAGGGAGGCTCTGAGCCCCGCGGCGGTGGTGGTGGTGGTGGTGGGGAGGAAGAATCATCCCCCTCCCCGCTGGGCAGGGAAGGGTTTTGGGGGCCCCCACCAGGCTGCGTCTCCCCCGCTTCCCAAGGGACAGACGTCTCCCTGTGGCGGCGGAAGGGGCCACGTGTCCCTGGCCGTGGGACCTGGAGCAGCAGCCAGGGCCACCCGGGGGGGGGGGGACCCCAACTGTGGCACCCCCAGGGCTGGAGGGGCAGCAGGAGATGGAGCCTGGGGGAAGGTGAAGGGCTGCGGGGAGGAGGAGGAGGAGGAGGAGAAGGAGGAGGAGGAGGAGGAGGAAGAGAGGCCTGGAGCAAAGCTGGAGCCAGGGAGGGAGCGAGGATGGGATGGGAAGAAGGGACAGGGACGGAGGCTGGGGGGTGGCGAGGAGGCTCTGTCCCCCCCGGTCCCCTCCCCGGTGCCGGGGGGGTCCCGGCCGGGCTGGCTGGCGGGTGGGTGCCCGGCTCCCCACCACCCTCCGGCAGCACCGCGGCCGGGGGGGGTCCACGGGGTGTGGGTACCCCCCACCCACCCACAGCGCCGTCGGGGAGCGGCTGGGTGGGTGCTTGGAGGTGTGCGTGCGTGCGTGTGTGTGTGTGCACAGTACACGTGTGTGCTTGTGCACAGTAGTGGGGTGTGCGCGCACATGGTGGGGGTGCAGAGCTTGTGTCAGGGGTGTGATGTGTGTGTTCAGTGCGTGTGTGTGTGTCATGTGTGTGCACGCAATGTGTGTGTGCAATGTGTGTGTGATGTGTGTGCATGCAATGTGTGTGTGTAATGTGTGTGATGTGCATGCAATGTGTGTGTGATGTGTGTAATGTGTGTGATGTGCATGCGATGTGTGTGATGTGTGTGATGTGCATGCAATGTGTGTGATGTGTGTGATGTGTGTAATGTGTGTGATGTGCATGCGATGTGTGTGATGTATGTAATGTGTGTGATGTGTGTGATGTGCGTAATGTGTGTGATGTGCATGCGATGTGTGTGATGTGTGTGATGTATGTAATGTGTGTGATGTGTGTGATGTGTGTAATGTGTGTGATGTGCATGCGATATGTGTGATGTGTGTGATGTATGTAATGTGTGTGATGTGTGTAATGTGTGTGATGTGCATGCGATGTGTGTGATGTGTGTGATGTATGTAATGTGTGTGATGTGTGTGATGTGTGTAATGTGTGTGATGTGCATGCGATATGTGTGATGTGTGTGATGTATGTAATGTGTGTGATGTGTGTGATGTGTGTGTAATGTGTGATGTGCATGCGATGTGTGTGATGTGTGTGATGTGTGTAATGTGTGTGATGTGTGTGATGTGTGTGTAATGTGTGTGATGTGCATGCAATGTGTGTGTGATGTGTGTAATGTGCGTGATGTGCATGCAATGTGTATGATGTGTGTGTAATGTGCGTGATGTGCATGCAATGTGCGTGTGTGTGCGATGTGTGTGTGTGTGCGCACAGCAGCACGTGCAGTGCACACTCGGTGCGTGGCGAACAGGCACAGGGGATGCTCGAGGTGGCACACGGGGTGCCCAGGGTGGCACAGGGGCTGCTTGGGGTGGCAGAGGGGACACCCGGGGTGGCGCAGGGGACACCTGGGGTGGCAGAGGGGATGCCTGGCCCTTACAGACCCTCTGGCCGTGCCCTGCTGCGGTGCCGGAGCCGCGTCCCCGGGCCCGGCTGAGGGTGAGGAGCGGGCGGCGAGGCCGAAGGAGCGGGATGGGCTCGCAGGTGTGAAGAGCTGCCGAGCCGGCGGCTCAGGGCCGTAAGCTCCCCAAAGCCGATCAGCGCCCTGAGCCCCTGCGCCGGGGCGGCTGTGGGCCGTGGTGCCGTGGGCTGTGCCAGGGGCGCTGCCCCACGCCGTGTCCCCCCCCCCTGCTGGCACAGAGGCGGTGGGCAGCAAGCGGGTGAGTTGCCCAAGGGCGGTCGGAGAGGCGGTGGCGGAGGGGACGCTGGGCCGGGGTTGGGGGGGACACAAGGGGAGGGTGCTGGGGGAGAAAAGGGGCTCGGGGACATGGGGTGCCGGGGCCGTGGGGCACCGAGGCGCTGCCATAAGCAGGATCATCCCCCTAAGGGGTTTATGGCTGCCCGGGGCACGGGGGCTTCGCTGCACGGGCCCCGGGGCGGCTCTGGCGGCATAATTGGCTCAAGGGCTTAATGAAGGATTTGCCGCCATGCGTCCTCCCGTGCCCCCCGGTGGGTCTCACATCGGAGACCCCCAAAAAAATCAACCTCCTGCTGAGGCGGACACCGCCTGCCCCCATTCAGGTGAGACACCCCCCCCCCCCCGCCGCCCCCCAAAACTCCATCCCTCCCAGGCGCGCTGAGTTTGCCGGGTCTCTGTCACGGGGCTCCCTCACCCCCCGCGGGTTGGCCGAGCGGGGGCCGTGGGTGCCTGCACCCCGTGCCCACGGCGCTGGGTGTGCGCCCACCCCTGAGGACGCGAGGAGGGCGCCCGGGGCTTTTTCTCGGGGCTCCTAATTACACGCCAGCCGTGGGCAGGGTAGAATTAAATCCAGGCTGGAGGCAGAAATAGCTGTGAAGCCAGGCGGGTGCCGGCGGCCAAACCCTGCCGGACAGACGGGCACCGCAACGGGGAGGTGCACACGCTCGCACACATGCACGCGTACACACGCACACGCATCCCCTTGCACAGGGAGACCCCCCCCTCCCCATCCCTATCGATGTCTCCCTGTGCCCGCAGGGACTGCAGCGCCAACACTACGCCCGCTGCCGCGGTGCCACCAGCTCCGGCAGGCACAGCCCTGCCCTGGCAGCAGGGACAAGTGTCATCCCCAGCCGCTGTCCCCAAATGACCCCGTCTCGCCGCTGCCTGGTTCCCAGCCCAGGATGGCAGGGAGAGGGGGAGCACAGGGCAGCCGGACACCAGTGCCACCCTGGCACAGCCACGCCAGGGTGGGACACGCCACCGTTCCCCACCAAATCGCCGTCGTGCCACGAAGCGGGAGGAGCAGGGTGGACTCTGGGCTCCCCGCTCGCCTCCCGCGCTCCCCCCGCTCGCTTTTGGTTGACTTGGCGGCGCTGCCGGCGCTCCCAGACACGCGGTTGCGTAAGCGGCTCTGCCGAGGGCCCCCCGAAAACGTGAGAACTGGCTCTGGCTGCGGCGGGATTCTCCCAGCAGGGCACGGCCGGGGCCCTGCTCGCTGCGGCCGGCGGTGGGCACAGCCAGCGTGCCTCAGTTTCCCCAGCGGGGCAGGGGGCTGGAGGGCCAAGACGCCGTCGTGCACATGGATGTGTCCAGCCACGTGTCCCTGTTGTCCCCTCCTCAGGAATGCTCACGCCATCGGGCATGCACACGCGCTGGGCTCGCCAGCCCTGCACACACAAGCGCGCACAAGCGTGCACAAGAGCATGCAAGCGCACATGTGGCCGAGCTTCCCAAAACAGACCCGGCTGCTGCTCCCCAGGGACAGGGACACTGCAGAGGGGACTGCGTGTGTCTCCGTCCCTATCCCTGCTTCCCATCCAGGCCAGTGTCACCCTGATCCCCTCCGCGCCCCCCGCCTGGCCCCGCGCCCCCCTTCCCCACCGCGGCCCCTCTCCCCTCCCTCGGCCCAGCCTTTTCCCTTCCAGCTCTGCTGTTTGAAGCTATTTTTTCCACAGCTCCTGCCAAGAGCCGCTAATGAGAAACAAACGGGCTCCTCCGACCACTGCTGCTCCCAGCCCACACACCTCCGGCTGCCCGTCGGACGGGGACGGGGCACCGTCCTCCTGTGGGCACCGCTGTCCTGCCCACCTGGCACCACCCCCGGGCATCTCCAGCCTTCCCAGCTGGCACCATCCCTGGGCATCTCCGTCCTGCCCATGTGCCACCATCCTTGGGCATCTCCATCCTTCCCAGCCTGGACCATTCCTGGGCATCTCTGTATTGCCCATGTGCCACCATCCCTGGGCATCTCCATGCTGCCCAGCTGGCACCAGCCCTGGGCATCTCTGTCCTTCCCAGTGGGCATCAGCCCTGGGCATCTCTGTCCCCCTGTAATGCCATCCCTGGTCATCTCCATTGTGTCCAGCTGCCATCCCAGGCATCTCCACCTTGTCCATCCAGCCACCATCCCTGGGCTTCTCCACCCTGCCCATGTGCCACCATCCCCAGGCATCTCCATCCTGTCCATCCAGCACCATCCTTGGACATCTCCACCCTCCCACGTGCCACCATCCCCAGGCATCTCCATCCTGCCCATGTGCCACCATCCCTGTGTGTCTCCATCCTGTCCATCCAGCATCATCCCTGGACATCTCCACGCTGCCCACATGCCACCATCCCTGGGCATCTCCACCCTGCCCATGTGCCACCATCCCTGTGTGTCTCCATCCTGTCCATCCAGCATCATCCCTGGACATCTCCACACTGCCCACATGCCACCATCCCTGGGCATCTCCACGCTGCCCATGTGCCACCATCCCTGGGCATCTCCATCCTGTCCATGTGCCACCATCCCCAGGCATCTCCATCCTGTCCATCCAGCATCATCCTTGGACATCTCCACCCTGCCCACATGCCACCGTCCCTGTGCATCTCCATCCTGCCCATGTGCCACCATTCCTGGGTGTCTCCATCCCACCGCAGTGCAGAGATGGGCCAAGAAAGGGTCCCACCAGCCCCCAAGCACCGCATGTCCCCACAGCAGCCTCCTCCACTGCGTCCATCCCTGCGGGGACGTGGCTGTGGCCGGGGTTGGGCGCAGGATCGGGCCGGGTGCAGGAGCGATGCAGGAGGCGGGAGGCAGCGAGGCGCGAGGGAGTCCCGAGCTGTTCCCCCCGCCGGGTCCCCCGGCCCCCCCCGGCTGCCGCGGGCTCAGCCGGGGCCGCAGCCAAGCCCGTGCTGTTCCAGTTGGCCCCGGCTCGGCCCCGAGTTATCTGCAGCTCCGCGGCGGGTCACATTTTCCACTGAGCTGTGTTTGTGTTTGAAAGGCGGCCGGGAGGAGGGAAGGGAGCGCGAGAGAAGGGCAGAGACCCCCTTGGATTCCCACCGCGGGGAAGGGAACGTTGGGGGTGGGAAAAGGTGCGTTTATGGCGGTGGGGATGGGAGCAGGATTCGCGCCCAGGGAGGGAGCGTTGTCCGGGGATGGGACCCGCAATGGGAGGTGGGAGCAGTACGAGGGGATGGAAGCGGTACCTGGGATGGGAGCGTGGGTCAGGATGGGAGCATCACCTGGAGACGGGCATTACCCAGGATGGCATCATGACCTGGGGGTGGGAGGGTGATTTGGGTGAGGGAACGTTGCTCAGGGATGGAAGAGGTACCCAGGGATGGAGCGGCACCCAGTGATGGAGCAGCACCCAGGGATGGAGTGGTATCGAGGATGGAGTGGTACCCAAGGCTGGAGTGGTACCCAGGGATGGAGCGGTACCCAAGGATGGAGCAGTACCCGGCGATGGAGCATCACACAGAGACGGCGCAGGCGTCGTGTGAGCCGAACCCTTCTGCTCCCCTCCATTGTGGCAGAGGCTCCTGAGGTGACAATGGCCGAGCCAGTCCCACGGCGGGTGGCTCCTCTTGAAGCCCCCTCCTCATCCTCAGGCTCTCCAGGCCCCCAGGGAGGCAAATGTCCCCGTTTGGGGCTCACCCCATAGCTGGAGGTGTGGGGCTGGGCCGGTTCCTCGAGCGAGCGAGTGGCGGCCAGGCGCGGGCTCGGCTGGCGCATGCTGTGCGCGCCGGAGGGGACGTCACCGGGGCCGGATCCTCGCCCTGCTTCCTCGAAGGAGCCGGCCGTTGCCTGCCAGGGTGACGCTGGCGGCTCGGGGCTGACCTGGTTTCTCTTCTCCAGCCCTTTCTCGCTCCGGCATCCCTCTGGCCCTGCCTGGCCCTGGTGCAGAGCGAGCGGCGAGCGCGCCGACGGCTTCCTGTGGGGGTGGAGGAATTTGGCACCCGGCCGGCGGGGCTGGGAGCCGGACACTGCGCACCGCCCGGCAGCGCGGCCCACCCAGCACCGGCAGCCCCGAGCACCGGCCGTGCGGAGATCCGCCATCCCCACTGAGGATGGGTCTGGGGGTTGAGTCCCCTCCGTGGCGATGGGGACGTCAGAGGGGGGACGGAGGTGGCCCGTGTGGGGGTTGCTGTGTGTGCAGCCTCGAGCGTGCACACGCGTGACGCAGGTGTGTGAACCCGGCTGCTGATACCCAGCACACGCCTGTGCACGGGAAGGGGTTGCACGTGCAGGTGTTACACATGCAGGGTCGCACGCACAGGGTTGCACCATGCAGGGGTTGCACACGCAGGGGTTACGGGCGCATGAGTTGCACGCACAAGTTTGCTTGCGCAGGGCTTGCACACACAAACCCACAGCCCCTCTCCGCCCCCTTCCCCCTGCCCCTGCGGTGGCTGGGAGTAAAATGTCCCGCTCAGCCTGGGGGTCACAGATGTGCCCCCCCCCCCCATAGTTCCCAAACCTGTGTCCCTTTGGGGTGTCCCTGTGTCACCGGGGGAGTGCACCGAGGGATTGGGGTCCTTGCTGTGACCCCGTGGTACCGGAGCGTCCCAGGTGTGGGGGGGGGGACGGCAGGGACCCTCATCCCACCCCACCGCCCCAGGGACCCCCAGGGAAGCCCCGGGGCTTTGGGAGATGCTTTTCTCTGTTCTCAGCTCGGCGGATCCCGACACAGCCCTGGGAGCAGGGAGGGGACAACGCGGCATGGGGCCCGGCGGTGGCACACCCAGGGACCAGGCATCTCTGCCAGCCTCAAGGCAGCCAGCGATGGCAGAGAAAGGCAGCAGTGTCCTGTCACGTGCCATGACCCACCATGGTCCCCAGGGAGATCTTGGACATGGCAGAGACTCCTGCTGCCCCCGGGCTCTGGCTGGGAAGCGCTTGGGAGCGGAGACACCGAGTTTCCCAGTCTGACACGCTCCGTGGCCCGCAGGAAACTGGGATTGGGGTCAGGGGGGTGGGGGGCGACGGGTGCTCAAGCCCATAGTAGACATCAGAGAATCCCCACTGCCACCCTAGAAGCAGCCGCATGGCAGCGAGGGCTGAGTGGCAGCGCTGGTGGGACCAGACTGTCCCCGTCGCTGCCTGGCTGGGCAGCCGGAGGAGGAATGCTCAGCCTGGGCGAGCGCCCAGCCGGCTCCTGGCAGCTCCCCAGGGACAGGAGCCGGGGGCCGCTCCAGCTGGAAGCACCCCAGGACGCTGCCGCTGCTGTGGGCAGGGTGACGGGGACCCCGGGGGACGCACGACCCGGGGGGGGGGGGGCGCTGGCTGTGGTGAGAGGGTGTGGAGGGGATGGATGGAGCGGCCGGTGGAGGCACCGATGGAGGAGAGGGGATGGATGGAGCAGAGAGGGGGAGGATGAGTGCGTGGGCATGGGAAGGGAGGGATAAATGAAAACAAGGAATAGACATGTGGTAGGATGGATGGATGGATGGATGGATGGACGGAAGGATGGAAGGACAGATGGATGAAGGATGGATGGGGGATCAATGGATGGGGGATAGATGGGGGATGGAAGGATGGATGGGGGATGGGAGGATGGATGGATGGAAGGATGAATGGATGGGTGGATGGATGGATGGACAGACGGATGGAAGGATGGATGGATGGGTGGATGGATGCGTGGATGGGTAGACAGATGGACGGATGGAAGGATGGATGGTTCGGGGATGGAAGGATGGATGGACAGATGGGTGGATGGGTGGATGGAAGGACAGAAGGAAGGATGGATGGATGGATGGATGAGTGGATGGGTGGATGGAGGGATGAGGGATGGAAAGATGGATGGAAGGATGGGTGGATGGATGGGTGGATGGAAGGATGGATGGATAGATGGGTGGATGGATGGGAGAAGGGACAGACGGTGGAGGACAGACATGGTTTGAAGGACGGCTGTGTCATGGCCAAGGGGGACATTTAACAACGTGGCATCATCAGACCCTAAAAGCAAAAGGCCACCATCGGTTTCACCACAAAATCCTTTTTATTCGCTCTCTGCCCTCGAACCCCCTCCCGTTACTGCCGGGCAGCACTAAATCCCCCCCCCCTTCCCCTGGGGGATGTGCCCACGGGTGACGCAGGTGGCGGTGACGTCCCGCCGGCTCTCGGGGATGGCACCCAGGCTGTCCCCACGGCGAGGTCCCACGTGCCCGGGCTTGCAGGGACTGACATCCCCGGGCCGGTGCCCACGGGACGCGCTCGCTCCCCGCCGTGCCCGCGGGCAGGGGTGGGGGACGCTCCTTAATCTCACCCTGACCTACATAGGGGGGGACGAGCAGCACCTGCGGAGCCGGGACCGGCTGCCTTGGCATGTCCTGCCCCGCGGCTGGCGGCACCGTCCTGTGCCGGCACCGGGCATGGGCACAGCCCGGGCAGGCGGAGCAGGGGAGTGGGCTCTGCCCGTGGCACATCTCGGGGTACAGCACCAGCGCTGCCCACGGTGTGGTTCCAATGCCGGTGATGGTACGGCCCAATGCTGCCTGCGGTATCGCCACAATGCTGCCCATGGCGTCGCAGGGCACGTGCCCAACTTTGCCCACGGCGTGGCCCCGGTGCTGCCCCTTGTGTTGCCCCGATGCTGCCCGTGACAGCTCCAACGCCGCCCACGCTGTGTCCCCAAGGATTGCCCATGGCAATGCAGGGCACATCCCCGACCATGCCCATGGCACAGCGTGGCACATCCCCAGCCCTGCCTGCGGCACAGCGTGGCACATCCCCGGCCCTGCCTGTGGCACATCTCCAGCCGTGCCCATGGCACAGTGTGGCACATTCCCAGCCCTTCCCATGGCACAGTGTGGCACAGCGTGGCACATACCCGGCCCTACCTGTAGCATATCTCCAGCCGTGCCCATGGCACAGCGTGGCACAGCATGGCACAGTGTGGCACATCTCCAGCCGTGCCCATGGCACAGTGTGGCACAGCGTGGCACATCCCAGCCCTGCCCAGGCTCCTGCCGGCACCTTGGGGTGATGCCCAGGTGGGTGGGCCCTGGGCTGCACCCCCCCCCCCCAAGGGAAGACTGGAGTGAAAACCAGTCCAGCGCGGGGCGGGGGGCCCTCCCTGGCCCCCCCCCAGCTCCCGGCACAGCCCGTGGGCCCCCCCTCCGCCTGCCGACGTGGAGGCTGTGCCGGAGACGTGTCAGCAGTGGGGTGGGAGCCAAGGGCATCGCCTGCGCCTGCCCCCAGTTTCGGAGGGGGGGGGGCCAAGGCCGTCAGCAGCCGCCCCGCCAAGGGAGGAGGCACCGGCCGACGGGGGCCAGAGGAATGTGCCGGGCACCGGAGCCACTCGCCGGATTCCCGCCGGCCGGCGTCCATCGTCCCCATCGCCGTCCCCATGCGGGGGACGTGTCTGCTTCCAATTAGGGCTCGTGGTATGGGGCCACGCTGGGTGGGCTGGGGGGGGGGGGCGACACACTGCACCCCACTGCTGCGTCTCCTGGGGGGTCTGCGTGGGCACCAAGGGGTGTCCCGGTGCTGGGCACAGCCCGTGACATGGCAGCGGCTTGGGGACACGGTGGGCGCCATCACAGCCCCTCTCGCCGCGCCGTGCCTCAGTTTCCCCTCGCAGGCCGGTGCACACGTGTGCGCGGGGGGGGACACAGGCCGGCGCTGCCGGCAGGCTCTTTTTTTGGATGGGGGGGGTGGGGAGGGAAGGGGGGGGAAAGGCCATTTTTACTTTTTTTGGCTTTGCCCCTATGTCAGCCCTTCGAAATCCTTTTGTTGAATGGCCCCGCCCCCTCCCGCGCAGGCCACGCCCACACAGACCGACCACGCCCCTTCCCCCTCACCCCCCCCACCCCCCCCATGTCCCCCCCCCCCTCTATATTTCCACGATGGCCCCGTCCCGCTGCCAAAGCGGCAGCGCCCGGCCCCGGCGGCTGGGGACGGGACGTGGCGGGGATGGATGGGGGGGGCCCGTGGGGATGGGGGGACACGGAAGGGATGGGGGGGACACCGTGGGGATGGGGGACACCGTGGGGATGGGGGGACACGGAAGGGATGGGGGGGACACTGTGAGGTTGGGGGGGACAGCGTGGGGATGGGGGCGTACACTGTGGGGATGGGGGGGACATGGAAGGAACGGGGGGGGGACACTGTAGGGATGGGGGACACCATGGGGATGGGGGGGACACCGTGGGGATGGGGGGACACGGAAGGGATGGGGGGGACACTGTGAGGTTGGGGGGGACACCGTGGGGATGGGGGACACCGTGGGGATGGGGAACACCATGGGGATGGGGGGGGGACGACACCGTGGGGATGGGGGGACACGGAAGGGATTGGGGGGACACTGTGAAGTTGGGGGGGACTGCGCGGGGATGGAGGACACCGTGGGGATGGGTGGACATGGAAGGAATGGGGGTGACACTGTGGGGATGGGGGACACCATGGGGATGGGGGGGACCGTAGGGATGGGGGGACATGGAAGAGATTGGGGGGACACTATGAAGTTGGGGGGGACAGCGTGGGGATGGGGGGGACACAGTAGGGACGAGGGACACTGTGAGGTTGGGGGGGGACAGTGTGGGGATGGGGGACACCGTAGGGATGGGGGGGACATGGAAAGGATAGGGGGGACAGTGTGGGGATGGGGGACACTGTGAGGTTGGGGGTGACACCGTGGGGATGGGGGACACTGTAGGGATGGGGGGGTGACACCGTGGGGCTGGGGGGACATGGAAGAGGTGGCAGGGACACTGTGGGGATGGGGGACACCATGGGGATGGGGGTGACACCGTGGGGATGGGGGGACACGGAAGGGATGGGGGGAGACCCTATGGGAAGCAGCAGGCTGGTAGGGAAGAGTTAACCCCCCCGTGTCCATGCTGGTCCCCCGGGCAGGGAACTGGGATGAACTGGGGGGAGCGGGGTTGAGGGGGGGGGGGAGGCGGCTGGGAGGAAGGTGCTGACGTGGGACTGGGAAGTGGCTGAGGAGGAGGAGGAGGAGGAGGAAGAGCTGAGGCTGGGCTGGAGCATCGCTGCTGCTTGGGCCGAGCTCCAGCTGGAGGGACCCCTTGTTGGGGGCGGTGGAGCCGGAGGCGCCGGGCTGGGGGGGGGGGCACCCGTCCCAGCTCCCCCTGCCAGGCCCCTGCCTTCCTCCGGGGTGGACGGGTCCTGCCCCCCGAACCTCCCAGCCCAACAGACCTCGGGACCCCCCCAGCTTTGGGGACCCCCTCCCCCCCCCCCCTCCCCAGGGACCCAGAACCTCCCTGGAGCCGGGGGTGCCCATGGCTGGGGCTGGGGGGGTGGAGGTTGAGGGACCCCCTGAGCTGTGGGACCTCAGAGCGCTGGTGTCCTCACACCTCCCCGGGGACATCCACCACATCCACACCCTGCCTGGCCTCTGTCCCTCCGTCCGTCCGTCCTGCCATCCATCCACCCAACCCCTCCACCTCCCGCCCGTACAGCTGGAGGACCCCAGCCCCAAATCTAAGCCAAGTCACTCCTAACGAGATAAACCACCAAACCGCATCCCCAACAACCCACCCCCAGCCCAACCACCCAGCGACGTCAACCCCAACCCAAATACCACAACCCCAACAACCTGTGTACCCCAACCATCAACCCACCAACCCCAACCACCAACCCAACAGCCCCAACCCCAACCACCAACCCACCAACCCACCAAGCTCAACCCCCTGACTACCCCCGCCCAACAACCCCAAGCCAACAACCCCAACCACCAATCCAACAGCCCCAACCCAACCCCAACCACCAACCCAACAGCCCCAAGCCAACAACCCAAAAGCCCCGACCCCGACCCACCAACCCAACAGCCCCAACCACCAACCCACCAACCCACCAAGCTCAACCACCTGACTACCCCCGCCCAACAGCCCCAACCCAACCCCAACCACCAACCCAACAGCCCCAAGCCAACAACCCAAAAGCCCCAACCCCAACTCAACAACCCCAAACCCAACCCAAAAACCCCAAACCCCCAACCCAACAACCCCAAACCCAACAACCCCAACCCCAGCCACCAACCAACAGCCCCAACCACCAACCCAACAACCTCAGCCCAACAACCCAAAAGCCCCAACCCCAACCCAACAACCCCAAACCCAACCCCCAACCCAACAGCCCCAAACCCAACAACCCCAAACCTTAACCCAACCACCCCAAACCTTAACCCAACCACCCCAACCACCGTCCCAACAACCCCAACCAGCTCCCGACTCCCCACTGGGAGTGAGACACCCCAGAACCGGCAGTGGGGGCGATTGGTGCCAGACATGTCCCATGTCCTTTGGGAACCGGGGACCTGCCACCCCTGCACCTCTGTCCCCCAAAAGCCATCAAACCTTCAGCCCTGTGAGTGCCGGGGCTCCCCCCGTTCCTCCTGGGTGGGGTCCTGGAGTTTGAAACCCACCTCCCCGCAAAGAGTTTGTGGTACGGCAGCCCCCAGGGTGCCCCCCCCCCCCTGCCGCGCGCCGTGGTCCTGTCGGCTGGGGGTGGCGGAGGGTGCGAGGTTGGTGCCGGCAGCCCCACGCCCCGGCCACGTGGCATTGGAGCCACCGTCCCAGCCAGGCCCTGGGCACCCATCCAGCCCGCGGTGGATGAGGTCACTCGGAGGAACCGCGCCGGGAGAAATCCCAGCCAGGCTCCGGTGCCGGCCGGCAGCGCGGGGAGCCCTCGCGTCCCCATCCCCGTCCCCGTCCCCATCCCCATCCCTGGGAAAATTAACCCGGCAGCCCCTGGGGATGCAGTGATGGGAGGCGTGGGGACCCCCTCCAAAGAGACTTGGGGGGCTGTGGGGAGGCGGAGGGGGTTGTGGGTGCTTGGGGGTACCCGCGCATCCCTCCCAGTCCCACGGTCCAGCTGGGATAGGGCTGGGGAGCATCGCCCCGTCCCTGGGCTGCCCCGGGCTGGGGGGAGGGTGTGGGGGGCTGCGGGCAGGAGCAGCAAATTCTTCAATGAAACTGAAAAGGAGGAAAAGAGGTAAAGAAAGAAAAAAAAAGAAAAAAAAAAAAAGAAAAAAAGAGTGAGCAGAGAAGCAAACTGGCAACGGAAAATGTTCAGCGTGGAGCTCGGCCCTCAGAATTTCCATCCCGGGTCTGCGAGCCCAGACGGCGGGGGCCCGGGCCGGGCTGCTGCTTCCCCACCCCCCCCCCCGGGAACCTCCCCCCCCCCCCCCCCCCCCCAAAAGGCCCCCATCCCCAAAAGCCCCGCTGACCCCCGGCCGTTGCCCCCCTCCATCCCCAGCTCCGCTCCGGACCCCAACCCTGGGATTTGGGGGTGCAAATGGGGGATGAGCCCCCCCCCCAGGAGGGACCCAGCCCTGAGATTTGGGGGTGCAGAATGGGAATGAGTCGCCAGGAGGGACCCAACCCTGGGGTTTTGGGGTGCAGATGGAGGATGAGCCCCCCAGGAAGAACCCAACCCTGGGATTTGGGGTGCAGAATGGGGATGAGTTTCCAGGAGGGACCCAGCCCTGGGATTTGGGGGTGCAGATCGGGGGACGAATTCCCCAGGAAGAACCCAACCCTGGAATTCGGGGGTGCAGATCGGGGGACGAATTCCCCAGGAAGAACCCAACCCTGGAATTCGGGGGTGCAGATGGGGGGACGAACCCCCCAGGAGGGACCCAGTCCTGGGATTTGGGGGTGCAGATGAAGGGGATGAACCCCCCAGGATGGACCCAACCCTGGGATTTGGGGGTGCAGATGGGGGATGAAGAACCCAGTCCTGGGATTTGGGGGTGCAGAACAGGGATGAACCCCCCAGGAGGGACCCAGCCCTGGGATTTTGGGGTGCAGATGAGGGAGATGATCCCTTCCACGCGATTGCCACCTGCACATCGTCGTCCCCCAGCCCCCAGTCAACCCGGGGCTCCCCATGCCGTTCCCGTGGCGATAGGAGCATCCTATTTTTGGGGCCCTCCCGGTAGCCGGTGCCCCCGCGCCGAGGAGCGGCGTGGCGTTGGCAGCCCCGAAAGGCCAATTAAGCAATTTGCCCTGCCTGCTTCGAGCGGCTGGAAATAGCCGGGGGAGTCGGTGCCCGTGATTACGGGGTTTTTGCCCTCCCCGCCACAATTGAGGGTGCCGAGGGCCGGACGGCCACCAGGAATAGCCGGGGCGGTGCCGGGCTGCGGGCTGCGGCCAGGCCAGGGGAAACTGAGGCACACAGCTCCCACCACGTCCCCATGGTGGTGGTGGTGGGGGGGATGGAAAAGGGATGGAGGGGGGGAGAGAGGTGTTTTGGGTTGGAGCTGGGTAGGGTGATGGGGAAATACCCCTCCTTCCCCCCCCAAAAAAAGGGCTTCTCGGTGCCGGAGTGGTGGGTTTGGGGACACTGAGGACACCTGGGTCCCTTGGGAATTGAGGGGGGGGGGGGGGCTTCCTGCAATGGGGATTTCAATGGGGGGGTCACCCCCCCACCATGGGGTCAAACACCTGCGTGTCACCACCTTGCAGGACACCCGCTGTCCCCCGCCCTCGCCTGGACCACCACCCCGGGTGCGAAGCCACCGAGCTGGGGAGGGGGGGGGGGGACATGGCGGGGGGGACCTATGGGACCGGGGCTGGGTGCTGGATGGAGATTGGGGTGCTGGGAGGGATGGGGGGGGGGGGGGGGAGCGGTGCAGCGCTGACTCCAGGGGCTGCCGAGTGGGGAACGGGGAAGAAAAGGGGGGGGGGTTGGAAAGGGGGGGGGGTGGGGGGGGGGGGGAGAAAAAAGGGAGTTAATCCGATCCATGTGTGTGCGCTGTCGAGGGGAGTTAACTCACACCAGATGCCGACGTCTGCTCCAGCTCTTCTCGGCGCAGGCAAACAAACCCCAGCGCCCTCCTTCCCCCCCCCAGCCCCCGGCCCCAGCAGCTCTGTTTTTCGGTAGGTCCTACCCAAAAATGATGGGGAAGGGGGGTTTGGGGGGGGTTGGCCAGGGGTTGGCTGCCCTCACCCCCCCCCCCCAAAACCATGGGGTAACCCCTGCCCTGGATGAGGGCACTGACTTTTTGGGGCCATCCGCCCACTTTTTGGGGTGGCCACCGAGTTTTTGGGGTGACCGCTGTCTTTTTTTGGGGCAGCCGCCTCCGTTCCCACCGCCGGCGGCTGCAGGTCCGGTTGGCACCAGTGAAACCAGTCCAGGGTGCACAAGAAAAGGTCTCGGAGACCCCCCCCAAAAAAGGCTGGAGCTGGCAGGAGGTGGCTGCGGGTGACAATCTCCCCCCTCCCGCCCCATCCCGATGTCCCCAGGGAACAGGACGGTCCCAGGCGGGTGCCACCACCCCGGGAAGGAGGCAGCATCCCGGGGCATCCCCCATCCCGCACCCCGCACCCGCAGGAGCCGGCTCTAGGCCTATGCTTGGCGTCTCCCATTCCGCTTCCTAGGATCCTAATGACTTTTCCAGGCTTTTTACTTTTTTTTTTTCTTAAAAAAAAAAAAAAAAAAAAAAAAGTCTTAATATTTATTTATTTTTTTTTCGAAGTAGGATTTCTTCCCTTTCCCCTCCCAGCCCCCAACCCCTGCACCGAACCCTCCTGCATTCCTGGGGCGGGCGGCCGGGGGCTGATGAGGTGGCATCGTCCCGTTCCCCCCCCCCCCCCCCCCTCTTTTTTTTTTTTTTTCCCCTCCCTCTCCATGCCTATAAAAAAAAAGAAGAAGAAAAAAAAAAAAAAAAAAGATGACATTCTTTTCTTTTCTGTCATGCTGCAAAAATTAAAGACACATCTTCAGGCTGGAGCCCGGCCAGGGGTTTTCGAGTCGCCGAGGCATGATTGGAGGAGTCTTCGCCTGCAACGTGTCTCGGATGCATAGATACAGGGCTTGAAAGCCGGCCAGCTGCTCCCTGCGCGCGCACGCGTGTCCCCGTGTGCATGCGTGTGCGTGTGTGTGTGTGTGTGTGCACAACCCGCACGGATAACTCCTCCTGGGGTGTTTTATTTTTTTTTTTTTTCTTTCTTTGCATTTAATTGCAGGCTGGAAAAAAAGACCTGGAGAGGTCACTGGTGCGAGGGTGGGTTTTTTTGGTTTTTTTATGCTCTTCTTTCGACGTGTCTCTCTTCCCCCCCCCCCCCCCCCCCCCCAGCCCCGTTATTTCATTGTTAAAGTGCATTGATTTATTTTTTCCTGTTAAAAAAAAAAAAAAAAAGAAATAATAAAGAAGGAACTTGGTGGGAGCTCCCGCTCCGACGTGGTTTCCCCCTCCTCCCAGTGCTCCCAGTGCTCCCAGTGCATTGATGAGCCTGCTGTGGTAGGGGGGCCAAGCAGAGGTGCGAGGGCTGGACCCAGCTCTTTGCTCCCCCCTCCTCAGGCAAGACCCCAAGCTCCACTTCCCACCCCCCTAAAAATCACCCCTTAAAAGAGGGGGTGACCCCCCCCTCCCCTCCCACCCCAAGTGCCACATTGCCTTTGCGGCGCTCCTTCTCCCCCCCCCTCTCTCCATCCCTGAGCTCCAGGCGGCCGCCCCGGCCCTGGTAAATACGTATATTTTTTTGGCGTGTAATTACACCCTCCCCAAAATTGCATGGTAGATTGTGGATTATTGTCAAGGAGCTTTTGCTTTTTCCAACCAACGTGGCTCCTTCAAATGTGGAAACGGCCGTGGAGGCGTGCCAGGGGGGGAGAGAGGGGAGCGGGGCGGCCAGGAGGGAGAGGGTTGAAGAAAAGGAAGAAAAAAAAAAAAAAGATGGAAAGAAAGGGTGTGTAGGGGGGGAAAAAATAAAGCGAGTGGTTCTTAGTGGTGTTTTGGGGGTGTCTGTGGGTTGGGGTCCCGCGTGGGGATCCTCGCCCAAGGGATGCTCTGGGTGGCGGGTGCTCGCGCCTTTGGCCTTTGCGCTGCGGGGGGGTTGGTCCCGCTGCACGGGGGTCCTGGTGGGGGACGGGTGGGTGTCGGGGTGTCCCTGGTGCGGGGATGGACAGTCGGGTTGGGAGGGATGGGGGTGGGGTCGCAGGTGGGAGCGGGTGTTTGCAGCGCCCCGACTCCCCCCGGTGCAGCACCCGGCGTGGCGTGGCATCGGGGTCCCCAAAAGCGCCACGTGCCACATCGCCTGTCCCCACCCCAACCGGCCACATCCAACCTCCCTAACACCTCAGGATGTGCAACACCCCCCCCCCCCCCAAAAAAAAACACCCTCCCACCCCCCAAAATAACCCCCATCCCACCCACCCCAGCATCCCCTTCCCATCCAGCCCACCGCTCCCAGCCCCGCTTCGGCGCGACACGCGTGTGCATGTCTGTGTATGCGTGTGCATGAGCGGAGGGAGGGACCGGGTGGGGGGGGGGGGGTGTGTGGGGGGGTGGTGGTGGTGGTGGGGGGGTGCGAGGGGTGCCCCCCGACTCGCTGGGTGCCTCTGATTGGCCAAGGGGCCGTCCAAAATTCCCCGGTTGCGATGGGTCCCACCTCTCTCCGCCGTCGCATCGTATATAAGGGGAGGCGAAGGAGTGGGCAAGGGCAGTAGGAAGTTTCTGCTGGGGTCTGGATTTGGAGCTCCAGAGTCGGATCGGCCCCGTATGACCCCAACCTAAGAACAAAAGAGACCCCAAAGAGTCTACATGTCTAATATTTAGACATGTTCAGCTTTGTGGATTCTCGGTTACTGCTGTTGATAGCAGCGACTGTACTACTCACCCGCGGGCAAGGAGAAGAAGACAGTAAGTAGTCGGCGTCGGTGATGGTCCTCACCGCCGGTGGGATGTGGGGTTGGCGGGTGGAGACGGGGTCGGGCGGCGTCTTCGACGCTTGGTCCCGCTGCCATGGGGTTGGGGAAGGATAAAGGGGTGGTTGGCACCAAAGTTCAAAAGTTGGGGGAAATTAGGGAGAGGGGGGGAAATTTTTTTTTAAAAAAAAAGGAGGAAAAAGTGGGGTTGAAGGGGATTTGGGGTTGGGGGTGAGGGGGGGTGAAGGGGTTTTAGGAGGGGGGGGTCCGTGGCGGAGCGGAGAGTCGGGGCGCCCTGCCAAGAGCGGGGAGGGAGGGAAGGGTGGAGAGGAGCCGGCGGGGAAGGAGGGAGCCGGGGAAGAAGGGGAGGAGGAGGAGGCAGGGAAGGGAAAGGGGGGAAAGAGCGCGGGAGAGAGCGGCGAGGGGGGGAGAGGAGGGGAGAGGAGTAGGGGGGGTGGGGTGGGGGGGCCCGGCTCCGGGATCCGCAAAAGCCATCAGGAAAGAATTAGAAAAGTCTCGGATGATTCATAAGGAAAATGTTTCGGCAGGCTGTAAAGTCGGGGTTGGGCAGACGGCCCCGCTCGGCCGCCCCGGGACGGGGGATGCTGCCCCGTGGCCTCCCCGTCGGGGGGACGGGGACACTGCTGGGGTCACCCCCCCAACAGCAGGGTCCCCCCCTGCGCCCCGCTGGGCTGCCTGCGCCTGCCACCTGCAGGCGTGGGGACACGGGGGGACCCCTGGGACGGAGCCAGGCCTGGGGGGGGGGTACCCTTTGCATTTTGCCCAAATTTTGTCCTTTGCATTTTGCCCGATTTTGTCCCTTTTTTTTTTTTTGGTGCCCCCTTTTTTTTTGTTTCTTTTTCTTTTTTTTTTTTTTTTTTTTTTTTTTTGCATTCTGCGTTTGACAATATCCATTCTGCCTTTTGCATTCCGCCTTCTGCATTCTGCCTTTTGCAGTCTGCATTTTGCCTTTTTGCAATACGCATATTTTTAATTTTTTTTCTTTTCCTTTTGCAACATGCATTTTGCATTTTGCCTTTTGCCTTGGCTGTTTTGTTTTTTTTTTTTTGGTTTTGGTTTTTTTTTTGTTTTTTTTTTCACTTTCACCAAGGAGGGGGGCGTCCCACGGGCCGGGACAGTCCCCCATCCCCTCCCGAGGACCCTTCCCCACCGTGGGGCCAACCCCAGGCCCTGGCGCGCCGCCCTGCTCTCCCCACGCCAGCCCCCGCCTGCCTCCCGTCTCCGGACTCTTATTCCCCGACCCATCTGGCCTGATCCAGCCCTATCCCGCAGCCGCCTGGATCTAATTTCAACCCAGACGTTGGGGCCAACCCACCCCATCCCACTCATCCCATCCCAATCCCCATCCTTATCCCCGTCCCCCGCGGACGGCGGGGACCCCCCGTGCCACCCCACCCCCCCCCCCCGCCTGCCGCCGGGGTATTTGCCTTGGCCCCCATCCGCCGCGGGACGTAGCAACTGGCTGGAGGTTTTTGTTTAAATTCCAGCATATGTGGGAAGAGTTTATTGTGGTGCTTTTCCTGTGTCACCGCGATGGGCTGATGAGAAACAGATGAAGGGAGAAACGCTGCAGGAGCAAGAAGAAGTGGGGGGGATGGAGGGAGAGGAGAGAGCAAGAGAAGAACCGGTGCTGGGGGCCGCCACTGTGCCCCCCCCTTGCCCTCACGCTTCCTCCTGCCTTGCCCTTCTCTCCCAGTTCAAACTGGAAGCTGCATACAGGATGGGCTAACGTACAACGACAAGGATGTGTGGAAACCCGAACCCTGCCAGATCTGCGTCTGCGACAGCGGCAACATCCTCTGCGACGAGGTGATCTGCGAGGACACCTCCGACTGCCCCAATGCCGAGATCCCCTTCGGAGAGTGCTGCCCCATCTGTCCCGACACCGACGGTACCGTGTCGTGTCCCCCCTTCCCCACAAACACACCCCCGGCCCCAGCCCGGTGGTCCCCGGGGAGCAGCGGGGCTGGATCCTGCCCCGGCTCAGCATCCTTCCCCCGGGTGTGGGGGCTGAGGGATGCGTGGGGGTTCAGCGGCGTGGTGGGTCACACTCAGCTCCTCTAAACGCCCGTCCTTTCTCCCACAGCCTCCCCTGCCTACCCAGAAAGCACTGGAGTAGAGGTAAGGGCTCCATTGCCCCCCTCCCCATCTCCCCTCCCCAAACCCCTGTGACATCCCCCACCTATTTTTGGAGAAGCCCCTTTCTAACCACCCATCTCTCCCCTCACAGGGTCCTAAAGGAGACACCGGCCCCAAAGGAGACAGGGTGGGTATCGCCCCCGCGAAGGCCCCCCCACACCCCTGCTCCATGAGGACCCCCGTCCCGCTGGGGCTCACCCTCCTCTTCTCTCCCCCCAGGGACTCCCTGGCCCCCCTGGCAGAGATGGCATCCCTGGACAGCCTGGCCTCCCGGGACCCCCAGGCCCTCCAGGTCCTCCAGGCCTCGGCGGAGTGAGTATGGGGGGGTCCCCGGTGGTGCAGACCCCCACTGGGTTGCCCGCGCCCCGCTCACCCCCTGCTCTCCCTCCTGCCCGCAGAACTTCGCTCCTCAAATGTCTTATGGCTACGACGAGAAAGCCGGTGGCATGGCCGTGCCCGGCCCCATGGTGAGCACCGGGGTGGCATGGGGTCCCCGTGGGGGGGGACACAGAGGGGACGGGGGAAGCTGTGAAGTTGGGCAAGGAGCTGGGGGCGCATCCCGCGCCGGCAGTGCTGAGGATGCTGCCAAGCAGTGGGAGGTGGGAGGGATGGGGAGGGATGTTGGGCCTGTGATGGGGACAGGGATGGGGACAGGGAATGGGTGGCAAAGGGGACAGGGATGGAATGGTGATGGGATGGCAATTGGGACAGGGATGGGATGGCAGTGGGGTGGCAATGGGGACAGGGATGGGATGGCAATGGGGACAGTGAATGGGTGGTGATGAGGACAGGGATGGGGTAGCAATGGGGTGGCAATGGGGGTGACAGGAATGGGGTGGCAATGGGGACAGGGAATGTGTGGTGATGGGGACAGGGAATGAGTGGTGATGGGGACAGGGATGGGGTGGCAATGGTGTAGCAGTGTGGACAGGGATGGGGTGGTGATGGGGACAGGGATGGAGTGGTGATGGGGACAGCAGTGGGATGGTGGTTGGGATGTCAATGGGTACAGCAATGGGGTGTCAATGGGGACAGGGAATGGTTGGTGATGGGGACAGGGATGGGGACAGGGTGACATGGCAGCCACTCATCACCACTTGCTGTTCTCCTTCCCAGGGTCCAGCTGGTCCCCGCGGTCTCCCCGGCCCTCCTGGCGCTCCTGTGAGTATCTCCTCCTCCCCTCTCGGTCTGGGGACAAGCAGCCCCCAGGGCCCCTTCGGTGGCGGGAGGCCGGGTGGGACGGGATGGGGTGAGGGCAGGATGGGGTGACCCACCCTTCCTGAGGGCTACGGAAACCCGTGGGGATGCGTCTCCTTGCGCCACCATATAGGGGGCACCACTGTTGCCAGAGGGGTCTTCAGGCCCAATCTTCTCATTTTCTGACCCACTTTTTCCTTTTCTTTCCCCACCGACTCACAGGGTCCTCAAGGTTTCCAAGGTCCCCCTGGTGAACCCGGAGAGCCCGGTGCTTCTGTGAGTCCTGCCACCTCCTCCTCCAGCCTGACATCCCACGGGGATGGGGACAAGGCTGCCTGTTCCCAGCCCTGGCTGTGACCACGCTGTCCCCATGCTGGGAAATCTTGGCTGGGAGCTGTGGGAATGGGGCTGCCGGAGCCCGGCGCTGCCCAGCCTGGGTGGCAGGGTGACAAGGGACAGCCATCACCCACAGCATCCTCATCCCTGCCCTGCATCTCTCCTAGGGTCCCATGGGTCCCCGTGGTCCAGCTGGTCCCCCTGGCAAGAACGGAGATGACGTAAGTGGCCTGTGGATGGGGTCTCCTCCCACCCGAGTTTGGGGCCTGTTGGTCCTGCCAGCCCCCCCCAGGTGAGCAGGAGCTACCTGGCTTGGGGACGTGCCACCAACCTGCTGTCCTTCTTAGGGTGAAGCTGGAAAGCCCGGCCGTCCTGGAGAGCGCGGTCCCCCTGGCCCCCAGGTGAGATGATCCCCACCAGGGGACACAGGAGGGGACACCCCCACCTTGGCCTGCCCGGTGGCCACGCAAGGATGTGACACCACTCCTTGGGGACAGGGGTAATGGGGTGTGGGGACAGCCCCCCCACCCCACCCCGACCCCAAACATCTCCGTCACCACCTCTCCTTTTCTCCTAGGGTGCACGTGGTCTGCCAGGAACCGCCGGTCTGCCGGGCATGAAGGGTCACCGAGTGAGTACCTCCACCCATGCTCACAAGATTTAGGGGAAGGGGGAGCCCAACCTCGCTGGGGGTTCCCCTCCTCACGCTCCCCCTTCATCTTCTCTCTCCCGCTCCCCAGGGCTTCAGCGGTCTGGATGGTGCCAAGGGTGAGCCCGGTCCTGCTGGTCCCAAGGTGAGGAGCGGTGGCAGCGTCACCCGGTAAAGTCATCGCTGCTCCCTCCCTTCGGAACAGGTCCCTCAATGTTGTCCTTTCTCCTAGGGTGAGCCCGGCAGCCCCGGAGAGAACGGTGCTCCTGGGCAGATGGTGAGTGCTGGAGTCTCTGGGGACTGCAGGGGGGATCCGGCCTCGGCCGGCACAAGGGGACGGGGATGGGGGGCAAGAGGTGATGGGGAAACAGCTCATCCTCAGGGATGCTTCCCCAGGGATGCCCCAGGGAGTGGGGTGGGAGGGGGATAAACCCCCTGGAAATGTCACTTGGGGCAGGAGTAAGGAGGACAGGGAGGGCACAAGTGTGGGAGGTGGTCCTGAAAGGGGAAAGTGGCTCTCTTGGTGACTCAAATTTGTCCTCTCCCCTCCCCAGGGTCCTCGTGGTCTTCCCGGCGAGAGAGGCCGTCCCGGTCCATCTGGCCCCGCTGTGAGTAACTGGTTTGGGCAGGGCTGAGCATCCTCTGCTCCGGGGTGCAGGGGGGGGGGAGCTGGGGACCACCTCTCCTGCCCGTGGGCATCACTAATGGGTACTTCCTCTCCTACAGGGTGCTCGTGGTAACGACGGTGCTCCCGGTGCTGCTGGTCCTCCCGTAAGTACCTGCCAAACCCACCCATCCTCCACCAGCACCTGGTGTCAGCTCCAGCTTCTCTGGAGGGAGATCCCATCCCAGCTCCACCATGGCTGGGAGACCCTGGCCAGGAACCAGAGCTCTGCTGCCCCGAAAACTGCCTGGCACCAGCTGTGCATGGTGGGATCGCTCCTCTGACACGTGCCCTCTCTCTCTTCTAGGGTCCAACTGGCCCTGCTGGTCCCCCCGGCTTCCCCGGTGCTGCTGGTGCTAAGGTAGGACCTGCCTGACCGTCTCCTCCCAGGTGACTGGGAGAAACTGGTGGAAACTGGGAGTGTGGGGTGGGGGAGAAGGACCAAGTGTCGAATGGATTCCCCCACGTGGCCTAAAAATGGGAAAGCCTGAAGTGCCGTGGGCTTGCTGCTGCCTGGGACAGTGGGGCAGACGGGGATGTCCCCAGCCAAGTCCCATGGGCGTCTCTCCTGGCTTTGCCTCCACGGGAAAGGCGCTGCAGGTGGAGCGGGAGATCAGCCACGTCAGGGGTTTCTGGGCAGCCCTTGTGCTCACGGCTCTTCCTCCATCCTCTTCCTCCCCAGGGTGAAACAGGTCCCCAGGGAGCTCGTGGCAGCGAAGGTCCCCAAGGTGCCCGTGGTGAGCCCGGTCCCCCCGGCCCTGCTGGCGCTGCTGGTCCTGCTGTAAGTGGCATCTGACGACTCCTTGTCCTTTGGCCTCATGTCCTGCCAGCCCCGGCATAACCTTCCTCCTCCTCTTTCTCTCCACAGGGTAACCCCGGTGCTGACGGTCAACCCGGTGCCAAGGGCGCAACTGTGAGTGTCCCTCGCCCCCCGCCTGGCTCTGGGATGAGGGTCCGTGCTGCTCCCTCACCACCTCTTCTGCCTCTTCTAGGGTGCTCCTGGCATTGCTGGCGCTCCCGGCTTCCCCGGTGCCCGCGGTCCCTCCGGACCCCAGGGTCCCAGCGGTGCCCCCGGTCCCAAGGGTAACACTGTGAGTATCCCCAGACACCTCTATCCACCTCCTCCCGGGGTTGGATCCCTTCTTCTGCTCCAGCAAGCTGCTGTCCCACCTGGAGGTGTCCCCTCTGGCATCCCTCCTGCGGGCACAGGATGGCGCTGGGGGCTGACAGATGCTGAGCATCCCTCCTCCTGCTGAGGGGCCGGGCAGGATGCGGCTCAGGGGTTTCTCTGCTCATCGATCTGATGTTAAATGGCTTTTCCCTCTTATCTCCTTCCACCTCCAGGGTGAACCCGGTGCTCCAGGCAACAAGGGAGACACTGGTGCCAAAGGCGAACCTGTAAGCGACCCCCCCCCCCCACACGGTTCCTCGGGGGCTCAGCCCCTCCTGGCTCCCATGGGTGCTCCTGTGGGTGCTCATCCCTCCACCTCCTTCCCCAGGGTCCCGCTGGTGTCCAAGGTCCCCCCGGCCCAGCTGGTGAAGAAGGCAAGAGAGGAGCTCGTGGTGAGCCCGGCCCCGCTGGGCTTCCTGGCCCTGCTGGCGAACGTGTGAGTAGGATCAGTCCCTGTCCCATCCCCGCCATGTCCCTGTCCCCATCCCTCTCCTCCTCCCATCTCCCGACGTCCAGCGGCTGAGCCTCATGGCGGCTCGGGGACAGGCACCCACCGTGGTGCCATCCCCATCCCCTTCCAATGCCCTACCGAGGTCCCCAGCGGAGCATCTCAGCAGGGACACCAAGCTGCTCCCACTGGTGGCCGGGTCCCACATCAGCACGTCCCTTCCCTGCACTCCCAAACCCCCTGAGGTCACCCCCTGTCTCCACACTGACCCCTCTCCTGTCCCTCGCAGGGTGCTCCCGGCAGCCGTGGTTTCCCTGGCGCTGATGGCATCGCCGGTCCCAAGGTAGGTGTCCACATCTCCCTCCTGCCTGGCCAGGCCAGAAAGCCATGTCCTCAATGGGGCAGTGGGGACACCGTGCATTTGTCACCCATCCCCACACGGTGGCGAAACCGGCTGTGTGCCACTGCCACCTCTGGTGACACGGCTCCGGTCCCCGTCCCCAGTTGATGTCCTGCAGCTGGAGTAACCTCTGTCCCCTCTCCCACCCCTCCCCAGGGTCCCCCCGGCGAGCGTGGCTCCCCCGGCCCCGTTGGCCCCAAAGGATCTCCTGGTGAAGCTGGACGCCCCGGGGAACCCGGCCTCCCCGGTGCCAAGGTGAGCGCGGTGGGGTGGTGGGCACGGTGGGCATGGTGGCTACGAGGAGCAGCAAGCCACGTCAGCACGGCCACCGCGCCGGTGGCCCTGCTCCAGGGCTGGACGCCGGCTGCCGTGCTCTCCATGCCGGTGGCGAAGCTGCTTGCCAGGGTGTTCACCATGGCTGGAGCATCTCTTGGAGCCCTGAGCTCCTAACCCACCTCCCGCTCCTTCGCAGGGTCTGACTGGAAGCCCTGGGAGCCCCGGTCCCGACGGCAAGACTGGTCCCCCCGTAAGTTGTACCCACCGACGCTCCGCTCCTCCCTTGGCCTGCCATGGGCTCTGCTAACGAGGTGCTCACTCCCCCGCTCCTTCCCCCCATAATAGGGTCCCGCTGGTCAAGACGGCCGCCCCGGCCCCCCCGGCCCCCCCGGAGCCAGAGGTCAAGCCGGCGTGATGGGTTTCCCCGGTCCCAAAGGTGCTGCGGTGAGTGCGAACAGGAGCTGCCTCCCCCAGGGTGGGTGGCGGTGGTGGTGCTGGAGATGATGCTGCCCGGTGGACGCAGGAGTCCCCGGTCCGTGAGGGATTCCCGCCCGCCGGCCACTGCCACCACTCAGGATGGTGGCTGCGGGTGGGCACGTGGCTCCCGTGGAGCGCGTACCCAAGGAGGGGTGGCTCAGGGGACGTGTCCCCCCCACCGGGGAGGGCTGTGCTGGTGCATCTTCCAGCCCGTCTGAGCCTGCAGGGCTCCCGTCCCTGCCCATGGGTGTCCCGATGTTGTCACGGGTCTCATCCCGATGTTGTCACGGGTCTCATCCCGATGTTGTCACGGGTCTCATCCCGCTCTCTTTGCTTTCAGGGTGAGCCTGGCAAACCCGGCGAGAGAGGTGCTCCTGGTCCCCCCGGCGCTGTTGTAAGTATTCACCGGCCACCGCGGCGGGGGCTTGGCAGGGAGCTTCGCCCCGGCGCGGGGCTGGGCCGGGACATGGGGCGGCCGAGCTGGGGCCGGGGAAGGCTCCAAGGACGAGGATGGCAGCGGGTTGAGGTGGCTGGACTCCAGCCCGGTGGCTGCCAGCAGCCTTGGAGTGGGGACAGCGGGGAGGTGACGTGGCCGCGGGCAGCTCGCCGTGGCTTCTCCCGTCCTTCGAAGGATGCTACGGCCGCATCCAGCCCCGCACCTTGTTTGGGGGTGGGGGGGGGGGGGGATGCGGAGTCCCGCGGGGACATCTCTGGGCTGCAGGTTGGGGCTCTGAGCACCCTCTTCTCCCTCTTCCACAGGGTGCTGCTGGCAAAGACGGTGAAGCTGGTGCCCAAGGTCCTCCCGGCCCTACCGTGAGTATCAACGCACCCTTGGCCACCCATAGCCACGCTTGGCCACCAGAGAAGGGGCTCAGGAGCCGACTGTCCCCGACTCACGCTTGTCCCGCCATCTCCCCCAGGGTCCCGCTGGAGAAAGAGGTGAACAAGGTCCCGCTGGTGCTCCTGGCTTCCAGGTGAGGGATGTCCCCTTCCCTTGCGAGGGGACAAACCGTCCAGGGTAGGGGTGACGTTGCCCCTTTTCCGTATCCCCTTTGGTCACCCACCTCTCTGGTGTCTCAGCGTTCCTCTTCTTCCTCCCCAGGGTCTGCCCGGCCCCGCTGGCCCCCCCGGTGAGGCCGGCAAGCCCGGCGAGCAGGTGAGTGTCGGCGAGCATGGCCGTGGCGTGGCACCGTCCCTGTCCCCTCCCCATCACCCCTCTCCCAGCTGGGGCTGGGGGCTGCTGGTGGGATGTCCCTCAGCGCACGCCGGGCTGGTGTGCTCCGTGCAGCCTCTCCCCCTGGAAGCAGTGGGGACCCCCTCCCTCCCCGCCCCTGGGGGTGTCCCGGGGACCCCTCCGCCTGTCCCCAGGGCCACCCCTTCCCTCCCTGACTCTGCACCTTCTCCCCCCCCGCACAGGGTGTCCCCGGAGATGCTGGTGCCCCCGGTCCAGCCGGTGCCAGGGTAAGTTGAACCCCGCTTGCTCCCCAGCCGGCTCTCGGCACCCCCCCGGTGCCCACCGCCCCCCCTGACGGCCTCGGCCCCTCTCCCGCCTCCCCTCTCCAGGGCGAGAGAGGTTTCCCCGGTGAACGCGGTGTCCAAGGTCCCCCCGGTCCCCAAGGTCCTCGTGGTGCTAACGGTGCTCCCGGTAACGATGGTGCTAAGGTAGGTGCGAGGTCTGGGCTCCGCGCCGGGTTGATGGGTCGCCACCCCCGGCCGGTGGCTTTTGGGGTGCAGATGTAAAGGGTGTGTGTGTGTGTGGGGGGTGGGTTTGGCTTCAGCCCCTTTTGCTGGGGATGGAACTGAAGCCGGGAAGGGTGTTGCTGCGCCGAGGAAGCGCCGGGTTCTCGCTAACAGCCATGTTCTGCCTCTCTCGCCCAGGGTGATGCTGGTGCTCCCGGTGCCCCCGGGAACCAAGGGCCCCCCGGTCTGCAGGGTATGCCCGGAGAGCGTGGTGCTGCCGGCCTGCCAGGCGCCAAGGGTGACAGAGTACGTGTGTCCCCCCCCTCACCAAATCCTCATGTCCCCCCTTGGTCCTCTGCTCCCGGTCATCCCTGTGCCCGCTCCATCGTCCGCTCAGGGCTGGATGTGCTCCCCTAAGCCAAAGCTGGTGGGCAGCAGCCCCCCGCCGTGGGAGGGGATGCTCAGTGTCACCTCTGTCCCCATCCCTTGGGGACGGTCCCTTGCCGCCAGCTGGGAGCTGAACCCCACTCTTCCCCCGGAGCCTGGGAGGAGGAGGAGGATGGTCCCAGCCTCTCCCGGGGAGGGTGAAGACGCAGTGGTGCCTCAGTGCTGTTGTGCAAAAGGGAGAGGAAAGTGGGGGGGTGACACTCCTGGAGGTGACCTCCCCAGGTAACCCGCCATCGTCTTCCTCTCCCAGGGCGACCCTGGTCCCAAAGGTGCTGATGGCGCTCCTGGCAAAGACGGTCTCCGAGGTCTGACCGGTCCCATCGGCCCCCCCGGCCCTGCTGGTGCTCCCGGTGACAAGGTATGGCCGTCCCCCGGCTGGACGCTGCACCGGGGACCGATGTGTCCTGGTACCCACTGCTACCTCCTCGCCACAACCTTGACGTTCTTCTTTTTGGTTTTCCTCCCCTTTTCCAGGGTGAAGCTGGTCCCCCCGGTCCTGCTGGTCCCACCGGTGCCCGTGGTGCTCCTGTAAGTGTCCCCCCTCCCCCGGCTGATGGCCCTGCCATGGGTGACCACCCTTTGGTGGCCACGGGTGGCCGTCCTCTGCCTGGGGTGACACCATTCTCGCCGTCTCTCCTAGGGCGACCGTGGCGAGCCCGGCCCTCCCGGTCCTGCTGGATTTGCTGGCCCCCCCGTAAGTGCGATGGCCTCGCTCCTCCCGGCTCTGGGGGTCTGATCCTGCCCTGCTGGGGCGATGCTGAGCTCCCCCCCCAACCTGGCTCACCCCACTCCGCTCTCCCGCAGGGTGCCGACGGCCAGCCTGGTGCTAAAGGTGAAACTGGTGATGCTGGAGCCAAGGGTGATGCCGGTCCCCCCGGCCCTGCCGGCCCCACTGGTGCTCCTGGCCCCGCCGTAAGTTACCCCCCGCCCCCCTACTCCCCCACCCCTTCGGGGTCCAGCCCCACGGCACAGCTCACCCCTCTCCTCCTCTTCTTCCTCCTCCACAGGGTGCTGTTGGTGCTCCTGGTCCCAAAGGTGCTCGTGGTAGCGCTGGACCCCCTGTAAGTACCGGTCTCATGGTGGGGAGGGGGGTTTGGGGACCCCAGGGGACCCCCCCGAGGCACAAATACCCCCAAGGTGGCTTAACCCCTGCTGTGTCTCGCTCTGTCCCCCCCCACACCGTGGGGCAGAGGGCAGCTGCGGCGCTTCCAGCCCTGCACCCCCAAAACCATCTGGGGGGATGGCATCGACCTGGGGTGGCTTCGTCCCATGGAGGGGATGGAGCAGAGGGGAAAAAGTGTGTGTGTGGGGGGCACTTATCGTCCCCAAAATCAGCCCCAGGTCTCTCCTGGATGGACGCTTTCCTCCTGGCCACCAGCCCCGGGGCTGCCTGCGGTGGCCCCCAGCCAGGGGACTGTCCCCTGGACCCGCTCCATGGCGGGGGCAGGCGATGCCTGGATGCGGCCCCTGGTGACTTCAGCTTTTCTCCCTTCCAGGGTGCTACTGGTTTCCCTGGTGCTGCTGGAAGAGTCGGTCCCCCCGGCCCCTCTGTGAGTACCCCCGGTGGGGGGGGTCAAGGGTTGGGGGGGCGGTGGGAGGGTGCTGGATTACGGCTGATGGTGATGGGGGGATGCGGGACGGGAGGTGCTGGGCACCCATCCAGGCCACTCCACGTGGCCGCCTTGTCCCAGTTGGCACTGGGACACCCCTGGCCGCCCTTCAGCTGGCAGCTGGAGGGGGGGGGGGGTCCCGGGCTGCTGCTTGATGGCATCGCCTCTCTCCGCGCACAGGGAAACATCGGTCTCCCCGGCCCCCCCGGCCCCAGCGGGAAGGAAGGTGGCAAAGGACCCCGCGGTGAAACTGGCCCCGCTGGCCGCCCTGGTGAACCCGGCCCCGCTGGCCCCCCCGGCCCCCCCGGCGAGAAGGGCTCTCCCGGCGCTGACGGCCCCATCGTAAGTCACCCCCCCCCATGTCGGACCCCCTCCACGGAGCCGGGGATGCTGGGCAGCATCATTCTCCCTGTCCCCCAGCCCGGCATCCCTCAGCCGTCCCCTCCATCGGGAGGGTGACCCCCACTGCTGCCACCACCCTGAGGTGCCGTTTGTCCCCGCAGGGCGCTCCCGGCACCCCCGGACCCCAAGGTATCGCCGGCCAGCGCGGTGTCGTCGGTCTCCCCGGACAGAGAGGCGAGAGAGGCTTCCCTGGGCTGCCCGGCCCCTCTGTGAGTAGCCGGGGGGCAAGGCGATGGCGGGACCCCCCCCAGGGTCCGACTCACCCGTGCGGTCCCCGCTGCTGGGACGGCGGGGGGGAGGATGTTCGCCGGTGTCTGATGCCCCCCCGGTCCTCTCCCCTCCGCAGGGTGAACCCGGCAAGCAAGGTCCCTCCGGTTCCCCTGGCGAGCGCGGTCCTCCCGGCCCCATGGGCCCCCCCGGCCTGGCTGGACCCCCTGGTGAAGCTGGACGTGAGGTGAGCGGCCGTGGGCAACCATCGCTGTTGGGTGGGCACGGACCTTCACGCGTCGGCCTTGGGTTTGCGGCGCTGAGGACGTGCCAACTCGTGGCACCCACGGATGCCGCCGTAGTCGGTGCATGGCGGGGCCCGCGGTGGGCTGAGCGGGGACGGTGCCATCCAGGCCCTCGTTAGCCCACCCCTGCCCTAACGAGGGGGGGTCTTTGCTCCTCCGTAGGGTGCTCCCGGTGCTGAAGGTGCCCCCGGTCGTGATGGTGCTGCTGGTCCCAAGGTGAGTGGGCTGGTGAGGGGGACGCGGGAGGGGGCGAGGGGGCTGCGCTGGTCCACACTGACCTCTCCTCTTCCTCCTTCTCCTCCTCCTCCTCCTCCTCTTCATAGGGTGACCGTGGTGAGACCGGCCCCGCCGGCCCCCCTGGTGCTCCCGGTGCCCCCGGTGCCCCCGGCCCCGTTGGTCCTGCTGGCAAGCACGGAGATCGCGGTGAGACTGTAAGTGATGCTCTGCCCAGCGTGTCCCCCTCCCACCTCTCACCCCTCCCCGGCCCAGGGCTCACCCTGAGCTCGACCCGGTTACGGAGCAAGGACCGATCCTGCAAACCTGCAGCGAGTCAGGGTCCGGCCCCGGGCTCAGCTCTCCATCCTGGAGGAGCTTCCCCAGGAAGCCAGGCATCCCACCACCCCGCTCAGTGTGACGCTGCCCCGAGCCGGTGGCAGCAGAAGGTGGAGGATGCTCTAACCTGTCCCCTTCTCTCCTGTCCCAGGGTCCCCAAGGTCCCGCTGGCCCCCCTGGTCCTGCTGGTGCTCGTGGTCCTGCTGTAAGTTGATGTTCTCCTCCATCCTCCTTGATGCTTCTGCGTCCCCGTGTGGGCGCGGGGAGCAGTGGCTGGCCTGGACACTGTTCAACACATCTTCTTCCTCCTCCAGGGTCCACAAGGTCCCCGTGGTGACAAAGGTGAAACCGGTGAACAGGGTGACAGAGGCATGAAGGGACACAGAGGCTTCTCCGGTCTCCAGGGCCCACCTGGTCCTCCTGTAAGTCCCATGGGGTGACTGTGGCTCCAGGTGCTGCCCCACATCCCAGGAGCAGAGCGAGATGCTGATGGGACTTCTCCTTGTTCCTTGCTTTGCACAGGGCTCTCCTGGTGAACAAGGTCCTTCTGGTGCTTCTGGTCCCGCCGGTCCAAGAGTAAGTCCCCGGCTGAGCCACGACCTCCAACCAGGGCTGGAGCATCCTGGGGGGAGCAGGGGGGAGAGGGGCCCCACAGCAGGGCTGTGTCCTGCTGTCATCAGGTTCCTCACGGGAGACGTGGGTTGGGGCTGGAGGGAACAACTCTGCCCAGGCAGGATGGCCGTGCTCACCCCTCTCCTCTCCCGCAGGGTCCTCCCGGCTCCGCTGGTGCTGCGGGCAAAGACGGTCTCAACGGGCTGCCCGGCCCCATTGGCCCCCCCGGCCCCCGCGGTCGCACCGGTGATGTCGGCCCCGTCGTATGTATCAGCTCCTCTGCCTCTACCTGCCCAGAGCCATCTGCCTTCACCTCCTGCTCACCATCCTCCTCCTCCTCCTTCTGTAGGGTCCTCCCGGCCCACCCGGCCCCCCTGGTCCTCCCGGCCCCCCCAGCGGCGGCTTCGACTTCAGCTTCCTGCCCCAGCCGCCCCAGGAGAAAGCCCACGATGGTGGGCGCTACTACCGAGCTGACGACGCCAACGTGATGCGCGACCGGGACCTGGAGGTTGACACCACCCTCAAGAGCCTGAGCCAACAGATCGAGAACATCCGCAGCCCCGAGGGAACCCGCAAAAACCCTGCCCGTACCTGCCGCGACCTGAAGATGTGCCACGGCGACTGGAAGAGCGGTCAGTGTCCCCAGTGGTCCCCGCTTCCCTCTGGGATGCTCTCACCTCCATCCCTCTGTGCCTTCTACCTGCTCCTCACTTCCATCCTTCCTCCATCCCCCCCTCATTGATCCTCACCTTCGTTCCTCCATCCTGTCTCTCATGGCTGCTCTCACCTCCATCCTCTACCTCCCGTGGCTGCTCCTCACCTCCAACCCTCTTACCTGCTCCTCACCTCCATCCTCCGTCCCTTCATCCTTCTTCACAGCTGCGCCTCACCTCCTTCCTCTTTTCCTTATGGCTGTTGCTCAACTCCATGCTCCACCCCCCCAGATCCCTCCTACCTGCTCCTCACCTACCTCCTCCATTGCTCATGGCTGCTCCTCACCCTCCACCCTCCATCCCTTCATCCTCCATCTCTCACAGCTGCCCCTCACCTATCCCTCCATCCTCCGCCCCTCCCGCCTGCTCCTCACCTGCATCCTCCATGCCTGCTCCTCACCTCCACCCTCCATCCTCTATGCCTACTCCTCACGTCCATCCTCCACCCCTCACGGCTGCCCCTCACCTCCATCCTCCATCCATGGTGGCCACCTTGCCTCCCTCCCCGCTCCCTGACTCCCCTCCCTCTGCCCCGCAGGCGAATACTGGATCGACCCCAACCAAGGCTGCAACCTGGACGCCATCAAGGTCTACTGTAACATGGAGACAGGCGAGACATGCGTCTACCCCACCCAGGCCACCATTGCCCAGAAGAACTGGTACCTCAGCAAGAACCCCAAGGAGAAGAAGCACATCTGGTTCGGCGAGACGATGAGCGACGGCTTCCAGGTGAGTAGAGGGATGATGAGGGGGGGGACAACTGGGACGGACGACCAGCTCTGCGGTGCCTAACTCCTCTTCTCTGGCAGTTCGAGTATGGTGGTGAGGGCTCCAACCCAGCCGACGTCGCCATCCAACTGACCTTCCTCCGCCTGATGTCCACTGAGGCCGCCCAGAACATCACCTACCACTGCAAGAACAGCGTCGCCTACATGGACCAGGACACCGGCAACCTGAAGAAGGCCCTTCTCCTCCAAGGTGCCAACGAGATTGAGATCAGGGCTGAAGGCAACAGCCGCTTCACCTACGGCGTCACCGAGGACGGCTGCACGGTGAGTGGTCCAGGGGGTGGTCATGGTGGTTGGCGGTGATGGTGGGTACGTGTTATGGAGATGGGGCTGATCCTGACCTCTCCGCAGAGTCACACCGGCGCTTGGGGCAAGACAGTCATCGAGTACAAGACGACAAAGACCTCTCGCCTGCCCATCATCGATTTGGCTCCCATGGACGTTGGCGCTCCAGACCAGGAATTCGGCATCGACATCGGCCCCGTCTGCTTCTTGTAAACCGGACGCCCCACGCGTAACAGGAGAGAGTAATAATAATAATAATAATAATAATAAAAAAAAAAACAGCCAAAAAAAAAGGAGAAAATTTCACATGGACTTGAATTTGTGTCGGTTTCTATCCAGCGTCTCTAAAACTATTTGCGTTTCCATAAAAGAAAAACCTAAAAAAAAAAAACCAAAAAAAAAAAACCACCCCAAAAAAGCATTAAACCAAAAAAAAAAATAAAAAATAAATGACTTTTCAAACAAAATCACCAGGAAGTGGGTTCGCTTGCTTGCCCTCCTCTCCTCCTCCTCCTCCTCCTCCTCCTTCTCGGGGTCGGGTGCTCCTCAACCCCGAAGACAGCACCGCTCGGCTCACCGAAAGCGCCGCCGCGGCCGTGCCGAGCCCCCCGCCGCGGTGCCGAACCCCCCGCCCAACCCGGAGCACCGGGACCCGCCGAATCCCCCCTTTCATCCGCCCTTTCCCCGCTGGCCCCTCTGCTTCTTGCATCTCATTAGTATATTAATTTTTTTCTTTTGCTGCAAGGAAGATGTTTAACTCTCGGTTATAATTTGCTTTTTGTTGTTGTTTTCCCTCTCTCTCTCCCCCCCCCCCCCCCCAACCCCCTTTCCCTTCTTTGTTTTTTGGATTATTTTGGGGTTGTTGGTTTTGTTTTTGTTTTTTTTTTTTTTTTCTTTTCCGTTTTTATTTCTCATTTTGTTTTTATTCAGGCAGCAAAATCAATTCATTCCCAAGCACATCAGGGGAGCAGCCGCTGCCCCCGCCGCCGAGCAGACCCGACCCTTCGCTGCGTACTCTCCTTTTCTGGAAGGCTACCTCACCGCTGTGCTTTGGGTTTTGGTTGTTGGGTTTTGGTTGTTGGTTTTTTTTTTTTCTACTTTTTTTTTTTTAAATTTTGGGGTTATTTTTCTTTCATTTTCAAGTAGGTTTAGGTTCCTTTGGGGTTTTTCAGCCATGCCGGGACTTTCCTGCCAGGTTCAGAGCAAAGGTGCTAATTTTTCTCTTCATATTCCCCCCTCTCCCCCAACCTATTTTGTTGCTCTGTTGTTCTTTTAGTTTTATTTTCCTCCGTTTAAGGTCCCTCAGGAGTCGCTGAGGTTTCTTACCCACAGGGTTTTTATCCTGGGGTGGGATTTTTTTATTATTATTATCTTTTATTTCGGTCCCACAACACCCGAGCCCGGGACCGCCTGGTGCTACAGCCTCCGAAGACGCGACTCAGCTGGATTTATTTTAATTTCCCTCTATTTTGGGGCATCCCCCCCCCCCGCCGCTATCTTTGCTGCCCAGCTCAACTTGTGAATTTTCTAAAGGTGCTATTTAACGCCCCCCCACCACCACCACCACTCCCCTCGCCCCATCCCGCAAGCAAATCCCGGAGCAAATGCAAGGCAGAGCCAAAAAAAAAATATAATAATTAAATAAATTAAAAACCTCGAAAGGGAAAAAGGAGAACCCCGATTTCCAGGTTAAGCAGGTGGATCTTCAGCTCCGCTCTCATCTTCCAGCAGCTTTTTTTTCTCCATCCTTCCATCCCTCCATCCATCCATCCCTCCATCCATCCATCCATCCATCCCTGCATCCCTCCCCGGGCACGGAGGAGCACGAACCCACCCCGTTTGCCGGCCCATCTCCCGGCGGATGCTCCGGGCTCTCCCGGAGTCTGTACCTAGTTTGTATATGTATAATAATAATAATAATAATAATTTGAAAATTGTTTTTGTTTTGGTTTTTTTTTTAATTATTTTTTTTTTTTTTTGACTGCTGAAATAAAGCATGTGAAATGATCCAACAAACCTGGGGTGCTCTTCGCCGCCGGCTCTCGCTCTCAGGGGTCGGGGTGGGGGGGTCCTGGGTGGGTGGGTGCAGGATGGTGATGGTGGTGGTGGTGGTGGTGTTGGGGGGGGGTGAGATGGGCTTGGGAGCCCCTCGTCCCCCATCCCGCTCTCGTCCCGGCTGCTCCCGCTCTGCTCCCGCCGAGCTTCTGCGCTCCCGTCCTGCCCGTCCTCCCACCCCAACGCGGCCCCCGCCGGCCCCCCCCCAGCCCTCCTCCTCCTCCTCCTCGCTCAGCCCCCCGCTGCCCTGGGGTTGGGGATGGGGGGGGAGAGGAAGGAAGGGGGGACCCAACCCCCAGCAAGGAGGGTTGGGCTGGATTTGGGGAGGGGGTGGGGGGAGACACCCATGGGGAAGGGGACTTTGGTGTGTGTCCCCTCCCCAAATGGAGGGGGGGGGGGGGGAAATGGGGACTTGGGGGGGCAGCAAGGGGAGGAAGGGGGGCTGGGGGGCACTCAGTGATGGAAAGGAAGAGGCTGGGGGGGGACGTGGGCACGCAGACGTTGCAGCTGGGTGAGGGCGGGCGCAGAGAGATGCACCAAAATTGGGGTGGGGGGGTTGTGAGTGTCCTGGGCTGCAAAAGCCGTGCCAACGATGTGCGTGTGCCAATGATGTGCGTGTGCCACGGTGTGGGTGTGTGTGACACAGTGTGCATGTGCGCCACAGTGTGAGTGTGCCACAGTGTGCGTGTGCGCCATGGTGTGTGCTCCACAGTGTGTGTGTGTGTGCCAGGGTGTATGTGTGCCATGGTGTATGTGTGGCATGGTGTGTGTGCCACGGTGTGCATGTGTGCCATGGTGTGCATGTGTGCCATGGTGCGTGTGCCGCGGTGCAAGAGTGTCACGGTGTGCTTGTGCCATGGTGTGCATGTGTGCCATGGTGTGTGTGTGCCACAGTGCGCGTGTGTGCCATGGTGTGCGTGTGCCACGGTGTGTGTGTGCCACAGCGCACATGTGCCATGGTGTGTGTGTGTGTGAGTGTGTGCGTGCGCGCCACACTGCAAGCATGCCATGGGGTACGTCTATCACGGTGCAAGCATGCCACGGGGTGCACGCGTGCCGCAGTGCACACATGCCACAGTGCATGAGCGCCACGGCCCAAAGCCCCCCGCACCCACCGTGGGTGCCCCCGAAATACCACCACCACCACCACCACCCGGGGCGGACGGTGCCCACCGTGTGCCACACTCCCCCCACGAGCGGGACCCCGGCAGCAGCAGAGGGTGCAGCGCGGGCAGCGCAGGCAGCGCGGGCAGCGGGACGGGGCCTCAATGCCGCCTTTCTCCTCGCCTGCCCCGGCCCGTCAATGGCTCCCCTTGTTCCTCCGGGGCCCCCGTGTTTTCCTAACCCCCACCCTGGCGCCTGCCCCGAGCGAAGGGAAGCAGGGGGGGACCACACCGTGAAAGAGGTCCTTTCTTTGGAGGCGAGAGGCCGGGGCTGGGCTGGGGAGACCCCCTAAGGGGTGGGGAGGGGTTATGGGGGTGCCGAGCGGGATGCCGAGCGGGATGCCCGGGTCTGCGCGGTGGAAGGGGAGAGCGGTCGGAGCAACCGAGGGGGGGTGCTCCAGGCGAGATCCTGCCGGACACAGGCACCCAGGTGAGTCGGGGGACATTGGGGTGCAATCGTGGGTCCCTGGGGCTGTGTGTGTCCCCCCCGCCTCGTTGTCCCTGTCCCCAACCTGCTCTCCGCAAGCCCCTTTCCCTCCGCAGGGCTGGGATGGAGGCGGGGGGGACGGGGTCAGGCCAAGCACTTTGGGGGGTGCAATTATTTGGGTGGGGGGGGGTCATGGATGGAGTAGGGTGGGAGCGGGTGCAAGCAGCGCACCCAGATGGAGCAAAGCAGCTGAAGATGGGGGCAGAGGGGTGCGGGACCCCCCCCCAGAAGAAGGGACAGACCAGGGGACCCCCCCCACACACACCCTCAGCAGGACCCCAACCCCACGGCGTCCCCGCAGCCTGGGGGCTCAGCCAGTTTTGGGGCTGGCTGGGGGCAGAGAACTGGCAAACTCATGGCGCTCTCGGCAGCCACAAGGAGCCCAACACCAGCCTGCACCCCAAAAACTTCCCCCCCACCCCCCCCACCCCACGCCCCCCCCTCTGCCGGACCACCGCAGCCACCAAGGCCAGGGGTCAAAAATAAAGCAGAAAAGCCACATCGCATGGCTAAACCGCCACTTTATCAGCCCAAAAACATCCGTATTGCTCCACTGATGCATAGGAACGCTGATGACCCCTCCTCAAATTTTGGTAACCCCCCCAAAAATGCTCCAGGCAACAGCCCGGCAGCGGGCAGAGCCCAGCCGGACGGGCAGTCGCCCGTCCGGCTGGGCTCTGCCCGCTGCCGGGCTTTTGTCCCCTGTGAAGTGTCCCCAAAAACATCATGACACCCTTTTCTCCATCTCTGGGGTTGTCCTCACCCACCACCCCCCCCGCCAGCGTCATCCCGGTGTCACCCACCACTCCGGCTCACTGCGGGAGAAGGGGGACGCGGGCACCATCCGGGGACCCGGGCATGGGGTTGATGCGTTGACCCGTGCGGACGTTGAACATGGGAAGGGTGGAAAGGGGCCGTGGGACATCTCGGCTGCCGGCCATGTGCCTCAGCTCCTCCGTGTCACCATGGATGGTGGTGTGGTGGACCAGCTGGATGCTGAAGGGGAAGGACAACTGGGTGCTGCGCCCCGGGTTCCCACGGGCATCCGTTTGGGGAAGGGTTTGGGGGGGGGGGGGGGTCTTTCCCCTCATTGTTAGGGTTTATCTCCCATTATTGGGGTCTGCGCCCCCATCATGGGGGTCTGCACCCCATCATTGGGGTTGGTCCTTCATCACGGGGGTCTACCCCTCCATCATTGGGGTCTGCCCCCCATCATTGGGGTCTGTACCCCATCACTGGGGTCTGCCCTCCTACCACGGGTGTCTGCCCACCCATCCCTGGGGTCTGCACCCCATCATTGGTGGTGGTCCCCCATCATTGGTGTCTACACCACCATCACTGGGGTCTGCACCCCATCATTGGTGTCTACCCCACTATCACTGGGGTCTGCACCCCATCATTGGTGGTGGTCCCCCATCACTGATGTCTACCCCACCATCCCTGGGGTCTGCACCCCATTGTTGGTGGTGGTCCCCCATCATTGGTGTCTACGCCACCATCACTGGGGTCTGCACCCCATCGTTGGTGGTGGTCCCCCATCATTGGTGTCTACGCCACCATCACTGGGGTCTGCACCCCATCGTTGGTGGTGGTCCCCCATCGTTGGTGTCTACCCCACCATCCCTGGGGTCTGCACCCCATCGTTGGTGGTGGTCCCCCATCGTTGGTGTCTACCCCACCATCCCTGGGGTCTGCACCCCATCACTGGGGTCTGCCCTCCTGCCATGGGTGCCTGCCCACCCATCATGGGGGTCTGCTCCCCATCATTGGGGTCCTCCTTGCTGGTGTTGAGTCTGGCCGAGGCTATTGGAGAAGTAAAAGAGCTCTTGTGCTCCAGCCCGTGTCTGTGGGGGGTTACTGGGGGTGCCGAGGTGTGGGGAGAGGAGGAGGAGGGCTGGGGGGGGACCTCTGGGGAGATCTTTAGGCTCCATCACCTCCGTAACATCCCCAAGACAGGCGACTTCTCCCCGTCCCCGTCCCCATCCCCGTCCCCGCTGGTCATCCCTGTGCTTGGCCATGACAAAACCCCCCCCCGACCCCCCAAAAGCAGCCCCCCAGCACCAACACGGCTCAGCCCGGGCGTGGGGACTTACTCAGATGTCTCCAAGTCCCGTTTTTGCCTACAAAACAGAGGAGAAAGGGGCAAAAACACATAATGATGGTGAGAAGGGCTCTCACCACCCCCAGGTTGTCCTGGGGCCACGATGGCCGGGGAAGGGGCACCCAGCCCAGGGTGCCCATGCCCTGGCTGGGGTGGGGGGACCCCCACCCTGAGCGTGTCCCCCCCCAACTCACACTCCTTCCCTGCGGCAGCACATGAGGTGGCCCAGGAGCAGGCAGAGCAGCGCGGCCACCGCCAGCGGCACCAGCAGCGTCACCAGGTACCCGGGCAGCAGGTCCCGGGGGGGGACCTCGGTGGGGGGCTGGAAATCGCCCCCCTCCTCCAGCACCCCAGAACCCCACACCGGCCCTGGAGACGTGGGGCTGGGCCAAACCTGCAGCTGCGATGGGATGATGGTTAGGTTGGGAGTTGGGGGGCGTCCCCCATGGGTGTGGGTGCATGTGGGGTGGGGTGGGGGGGATGTGGGTCTCACCAGGGTGAGGTTGCACCAGCGGATGGTGAAGTGGGGGGCGAAGGTGTCGTAGCAGGAGGCGAGGGGCTGCTGGCCCAGGCTGCAGTGGAAGCGGCTCTGCGGCGACGCGGCCGAGGCCAAGCACGGCGAGAAGGCACCACGGGAGCCCACCTTCACGTAGACCCTACCATGGTGGAGGGACACCAATCTGGAGGTGCCTTCCCCTCCCTGCCCCCCCAAAACCCCCCACACGGAGGCCCAGGAACAACCCCAGCACCTCCCAGCTCTGCCCGTACCCCTCCTTGCGCCCCTCGATGGGCAGCGGCACACGGCCACCCCGGTCCAGGGCAGAGGTGACATTGATGACGTGGAGGTCGTCCTGCTCCCAAACGCTAGCGGTGGCCTGGAGGAAGATCTCCTGCGCGGCTGCCGGCAGCAGCTCCTCCACGTTCCTGTTCCCCACCAGGAACTCACCCTGGTACGGTGGCTCCCCGCCTGCGGGGGACACATGGCACCCATGGGGACACCCCACAGCCATCCCGAGGTGGTCCGGGGCAGTCGGATGCGATTTGGGGATGCACAGCCCTTACCCGGAGCGGGGATGACTGTGATGATGAGGAGCTGTGCCACCGTCTCGTAGGTGTGCCGGTTGTACGCCAGCACCTGCAAACCAAGGAGACACCCCCGAAGATGCCATCTCCTCCCCATGTCACCCCCTGGCATGGGGCTGGGAGGGTGGGCACCTACCTCGATGGCGTGGGTGCCCACCTCGGTGGCCGTGGGGCAGCCGTAGAGGTAGCCGGGCTGGTGGGGGTCGCGCTGGATGTACCGCAGCCACCGCGGCAGGTCGGGGTGGTCCCGGAGGTGGGCTTGGAAGGTGATGGGGGTGGCTGCGGGGCACCAGGACACACGGACGGGTGGGGACAGACACAGACATGGGGACACACGTGCCACCAGGCTGTGCCACGGACGGATCCCCACCACCCTGCAAGCCCTTCCCTTCCCATCCAACTGGTCCCAACAAGGAAACGTGACTGGGCTGTGCCCCAAGGGGGGGTCCTGCTCCCTTTTTTGAGCTGAATGACCCCAAACGGAGGTGACCCCCAACCCCTCAGTGGTGGGGGACGGACGGAGGGATGGATGGACGGACAGAGGGATGCATGGATGGATGTGTGCATGGATGGAAGTGTGCAGGACTGGATGGAGGGAGGGAGGGAGGGACGGACAGACAGCCCAGCTGGCGTCATGCCCCGTGGGGAGCCGGCATTAGCCAGTGCCCCCCATTATCAGCCCCAGCCACCCCCAACCCAGGCACTGCAGGACCCCCCTGTCCCCACTCCCCTCGGCCTGGCTCTCACCCCCGTCATCCTCGCGCCCGGCGAGGAAGGCCTCCTGGAAGAGCTCCCGCTCCAGCTCGTGGACGAAGATGGATCCGGTCTCGGCGGAGACGTGGTGGTCGGGGAGGACACGGTGGTCGGGGAGGGTGGCCCGGGACCCCCCCATGGCCATGGCTGCAGCCAGGCACGGGGCTAGAGCCGGGACTGGGGAACGCGGCTCCTCCCTGCCTCAGTTTCCCCATTCCCCAGAGACCCCGGAGTGACCCACAGGTGCCCACAGCCCCCCCGGGACACCCGTCTGGGGCAGGAACGTGTCCCTGCGGTGCCGGGCGTCCCGGGACAGGGGGGTGGGCTATGTTTAGGAGGGGGTGGGAATGGGGACGAGGATGGGGACAGGGACGGGGATGGGGATAACTCCTTCCCCTGCCCTGGACCCGTCACGGAGAGGTGCCACTCAGTCCCCCCCATCCCAAACCCAGCTGGCGCCAGGGACAGGACGGCTTTATTTAGCTCTGTCACGTCGCAGCCCTGTCCCGTGTCCCCGTCCCCTCCCACTGGCACCCCCCGTCCCCACTCCGCTCTGGGGGTCCCCCTATCCACTCCCTGCTGGGGTTACCCCCCCCCGTCCCAGCCGTGTCACCCCCCCCCCCCCCCGGGGAGGGGTGACGGGGCTGCCACTCGCCTGCCAGCACCCAGACCCGGAGCATTTCGGGGACCTCCATCTTCGCCACCGCCCGGGAGCGGGGCCAGGGCTGATTGACGGAGGCAGCGGGGCTGGCCTGGCTCAGGGGGGGGCCCTCCTGGGGGGGGGTCCCACCGGGGACACCACCACGGCCACCAAATCCCCGTGGCACAGAGCCCCTCCAGCACATGGGGGGGAGCGGGGCTGCCCAGGGGCTCCCGTGTCCCCTTGAGGGGGGGGTGTCCAGTGGGGTGTCCCCTGGGTGGGCTCATCCCGGTGCCCCCTACTCGTGGGGAGTGGGATGGCAGTGGGGACACTTGGGGACATTGCCCCCCCCCCCCCTCCCGCTGCTGGCATGGCAGGCAGCCTGCCAGCGCCGCTGCCCCGCACACGCGTGTGCCCTTGTGCGGCACCGAAGGAACACGCGTGTGCACACGCGTGTGCGTGCACGGAGAGGGGGGTGTGTGTCTGTGTGTGTGGAGGGACGGTGTCCCTTGGCGGGACGAAGCGGAGGGTTCTGGGACACCGGAGGGCCGGCGGTGGCGGGGGACGGACGGACCAGGCCCTGCGGTGGGGTTTGGATGGAGGAGGGAGGGAGAAGGGGACATGGCAGCAGCGGAAAGGGAAGCGGGTGGCTTTGGGGGGGGGGGGGTGGAAGTCACCCCGCGTCACGTCACGTCACGCCGCGTCACGCCGCGTCACGCACAAAGGGCCGGGAGGCTGCGTCGGGTGACGTGGGGCAGCTGCAGGGTCCTGGCGCCCGCGTGCTCCCCGGCCTGGGGGGAGCAGGGGTGGTCCCCCACCTTCTCCCCCAACCCCTTGGGGTGCTCCTCCCGCAGCAGGGACACCCCCCACCCCATCCCCCCCCCCCCCCCCCCCCGCCAAGGCCCCAAACTGTCGGCTCCGGGCCCTCCACGGTGTCCCGGTGGGAAGGCAGCGAACCCCCAAATTACCCCCCCCCCCCCAAAAACCGCCTGGCAGGTACAGGGAGGAAGGGGTGCAGCATCTTGGACCCCCCACACACACACCCCCTGCCTCAGTTTCCCCTCCTGCCAGCCCCGGGGGGAGGCATCGGGGGGGGGTGTGTGTGCTGCACCCCAGGGAGCGATTTGTGGGGACAGACAGTAAATAGGGGCCCCGTGGGGACACGGTGGGACACCTCGAGGTGGGGGGGTGGTTTTGAGCATGGGTGCATAGCGGCGCCGAGGGATGGGAGAAGGGGGACGCGGGGACAGACCCGGGAGGGGCACAGGGACAGGATGGGGTGGGGGGGGATGTGGGTACAAAATTGGGGGGCTGTGGGGACGGGATAGGGGGATATGGGGAGAGGATGGGGGGGACAAAATTAGGGGGATATGGGGATGGAATGGGGGGACATAGTACAAAATTAGGGGGATATGGGGGCGGGGGGGACACGGGTACAAAATTAGGGGGATATGGGGACAGCATGGGGGGATGTAGGGGCAGATGCAGGGGATGGGGGCACAAAATTGGGGGGTACAGGGACAGGTATGAGGGGACATAGGGACCAGCCTGGGGGCCCCAGGGACAAAATGGGGGGGGGGGGGGGGGGCAGAAGTATGGTGGGGGACAGAGCTGGTGGGGGGGACATGGGGACAGACCTTGGGGGGTGGGGGCAACAACACCGGACAAGCCGGGGGACACGCACGGCACAGCACGGATGCTGCGGGAGGGAGAGGGGGGGGACGACGACGACGACACGCACGCCGCAGGGAGGGGACCCCCGTGCGGGTGTGGGGAGGGGACAGTGGGGCATTTTTGGGGGGGGGGGGGGGGGGGGGGAAGGGGTGGGGTGGTGGTTGGAGGTGGGGGGGGGTTCCCGGGGGGTCCCCACGGGCGGGTGGCGAGGCCGAAGCGGGGCGAGCGAGGAAGAGGAAGAGCGAGCGCGCCGCTAAGACCCAGAGGGCTCTGCGGGCAGCGGGGCGGGCAGATCGCAGGCAGCAGCGGCTCCATCACCAGCCACAGAGAAAGGGGAAGAGGAGGAGAAGGGAGGAAGGAAGAAGGGCTGGGGTGGAAGGAGCCCCCCGGGATGGACATGGCCTGACCGGGCCCCGTAGCCCCCCAGCGGGCCGGTGCAGGTGTGCCGGTGGCGGCCCCCCCGCTCGCCGACTCCCGCTCTGGGCGGCATCCCCCTCCCCATGCCGCTGTAACCGGCGAGGGGCCGCGGCGGCGGTGGTGGTGGTGGTGGTGGTGGTGGCGGCGGCGGCGGTGGCGGCAGCGGCGGCAGGCGATGCGGCGCGGAGGCCCGGTGGCGGCATGTTGAGGACGGAGGCAGGCGGCGGGGCGGCCGCCGGCGGGGGGTCCCCCTCCGGCGGGGCGACGGGCGGCGGGGGGTTGCGGAGCGCGTCCCCGCATCGGAACGCCTACGAGGCCACCATCCAGGCCCTGGCACCCACAAAGGAGGCCGATGGCGAAGACGGCAAGAAAAGCCGGGGTAAGAAGTATGGCTCCAACGTTCACCGTATCAAGAACATGTTCCTGCAGATGGGGACGGCGCCCGGCCCCGAGGGCGCCTGCGACCTGGCCAAGGCCAAGGAGAAGCCCGTCCGTCTCTCCTTGCCCCGGGCCGGCAGCCTCAGCGAGAGCATGGACCAGGGCAACCTCCTCAAGCTGGGCACCAGCGTCTCCGAGAGGGTCAGTCGCTTCGACTCCAAACCCGACAAACCCTTCTCCAAGCTGCAGGAGACCCGTAAGATCTTCGAGAGGAGCCCACAGGAGAAGGCCACCACCACCAAGCTCTTGCTACGTAAGGAACGAGCCGGTTTCCAGGACCGTAAGCTGGACGTGGTGGTGAGGTTCAACGGCAGCACCGAGTCCTTGGACAAGCTGGACACCGAAGCCGTCTCGCCCACTGTCAGCCAGCTCAGCGCCGTCTTCGAGAAGGCCGACCTCCGTAACAACCTCCATAAGGCGCCGGGGAGAGCAGGAGGACCACTCAACGCCAAGGTGGTGGGCAAGCGACCTCGGGTCTTCTTGCCAAGCCCTGAGGTTGGACGGTCGGGTGATGGCCACACCGCCCCAGCACGAGCCAAGCCACCGGAGGAGGAGAAGACAGCGGGGAAGACCAGCCGGCCGGCGGAGAAGGAGACGTCCACCCCACGGGTGCAGGAGGTCTGCAAGATCAAGCCGGTGGAGGTGGAGGAGAGCGGTGAGGCCGAGGAGGAGGAGGAGGAGGAGGCAACGGGTGAACCGGTGCCTGCACCCCAACCGGCCAAGGGGGCCGAGGGTCCGGCGCCCACCGCCCCCCGGCTGGAAGGGGACTCGGGGGCATCTGCGGGCGAGGAGGGCATCAAGGGCGAGCGGGCGGAGGAGGGCGATGGCTACGAGGAGGCCAAGAAGGAGGACTTCTCCGAGGCGGACCTGGTGGACATAAGTGCCTACAGCGGGCTTGGGGAGGACTCGGGGGGCAGCGGGCTGGAGGAGGAGGAGGAGGCCGAAGGCTTGTACGAGCCCGAGTCGGGTTGCGTGGAGATCCCCGGGCTGTCCGAGGAAGAGGAGCCCGTCCCCAACCGCAAGATCCAGTTCAGCACGGCCCCCATCCAGGTGAGACGGTCTGGGGATGGAGGGGTGGGGGGGGGACAGCTGGGGATGGCGGGGGTACCCCAGGGTGGGGGGCACCCCAGGGTGAGGAGCACCCCAAGGTGAGGGGCAGCGTAGGGTGAGGAGCATCTCAGGGCGGGGGCCAGCCCAGGGTGGGGTGTATGTCCCCCCTAAACGTCTCTTTTGGGGGGGGGGGCTGGTGCCAGGGAGAGAGATGTGGGGTGAGGGTCTTTCCCCCCGCTGCCCCCCCAGCCGTGGGGCATGGCATCCCGCTTGGCCATGCCCTTGCGCTGGGGGAAGGATGGCAACCGCCTGGGCCCGGCTAACGAGCCGGCTAACGAAGGGCCTTACCCTGGCACGGCCTGTGTCCCCCCCCCACCAACGAGGGGCCACCCTGGTGCCGGTGTGACGGGGAGGGGTGGCACTGGGACCCCCTGGGGTGGCCCCTGCACGGCGCCCAGTGCCAACCCACCGCCGTGCCCAGGACGGGCCGCGACCCACCCCATATTTTGGGTGGGGATGCCCGAAATATCCGGGTCCGGGGTGTTGGGTGCGGTGGCCGCGCCGCCACCCTCTGCTTTTTGGTCCCCGGGGGTCCCTCGGTACCGGGGCTCCTCCCAAACTGGGGGGTCCCCCGAGGATGAAGCGGCACTGGGGTGGGTATTTACCCCCACCACGGGCCCAGCCCGGCGCCCAGGACCGTTTCGGGAAGTGGAGAAAGGGGAAGTGTCTCAGCGGCATGGCCAGCCAAAGGGGGGGGCAGCATCCCCCGTGTCCCCCCCACAGTTCCCGGGTGAGGACCACGGCTGGGTTTGTGGTCCCCATCTCGGGATGCTGCCCCCAGTGATGGGGTGCGGGGTGCGGGGGGGAGGGTGGGGGGAAGAAGGGGCCATGCAGCTATTTTGGGGTGTTCTCTCCCGCTCGAATCCCCCCGACCGGAGGAGCAGCGATTGCTTTGTGCCGGAGCTGGGTTATTTTTAGAGCCCCGGCCTATATTCTGGCTCTGAGTCAGAGCGGGTGGGTGGCCCCCCACCTGGGACGGGGGGGACGGGGACCGCCGTGGCCCGGGCAGGGGACAGCGGTGTGCTGGGTGGCTTCACGCTGGGGGGTGTGTGTGTGGGGGGGTCTTGGTCCTGTGGGAACCGGCCAACCCATCCCTGGGAAGGAGCATCCCCCCCCCCCCCCGGCCATGGATGGGTTGGCCGGGTTTTTTGGGGTGCTCCGCTCCCCCCAGCACTGCCTTCAGCCTCTCGCTTTTACCCACATCCGCTGCAGGGTGACAGAGGGGGGGGGGGGGTCCCGTATGCGGGTGGGGAGGGGACCCAGGCGTCCGAGAGCCCCAGCTTCCCCCGCCCCGGGTGCATGGGTGATGCTGAGCCCCTCCAAACCCACTGCAGTGGTAGTGGGGGGGGGGCTGGGAGGGCTGGGGACCCCCACCCAGACCCAGCATGGGCCCCAAAGCGGGCACCCTGCGCCCAGGAACGGGGGGGGGCACACACTGCTGGCCCCTTCCCCATGCCACGTGCTGGCTCCGGCTGCTTCTCCCTTAGAACCCGCTCTGGACCCCCGGTATGTCCCAAACCCCCCAGGACCCGGCGACAGGAGTGGGGGGCACCATGGGGCGAGCTGGGATGTGTGCCCGTGGCTGTGGGCTCGGGTACCCGCGGCCCCCCCCCGGGGACTGCATGCGGACGGGGGTACAGAGGCACGTCCCCTGCCCTGCTCATCCCCGGCACCCCTGGGTGCCACCCGGGTGGGTCCTGCCCATCTGTGGGTGTCACCGGGCTTTGTGCGATGGCCCTTGACACTCATCCCTAATACCCTTTGTGGCGAGGCTTTAGCCCTGCGGTGTTATCCCTAATCCACTCGCCCCGGCGGCATCGCCGGGACGGGGCCCCTCCGGGGACATCTGCCAGGCTCAGCGCCCGGCCAGCCTGTCCCCATGCGGAGAGGAGTGCCGGCCACCTCCCGGGGTGCAGGGACATGGCACCCCACTCCCTCTGGCTCTGAGCTGGGGACATCGTCCTGGTGGCATGTCCAACCTTGGCCAGGCACACCTCGGTGCCCAGCACAGGGGTACCCAGCGCCGGGGTGAGTGTGGGGTGTCCCCAGCCCCTCCTGAGCTGCTGGGCCCCATTGAACCACACGCGGGAGGGCTTAGGGACAGCATCCCCAGGGATTTACCGCGTTAGGGGACCATATGTGTGTGGCCCTTGACCTGTCCCCATCCCCACTCCCTCGGGACTGAAGGTGGCTGGGGACCTCTGTGTCCCCAGAGCCGCAGGAAGACGGGGGCAGCCCCAGCCCCGAGGTTGACCCTTCCTCGGTGTCCAAGCTCAAGCATCCTACAAGGGACGCTTGATGGGGAGAGGTGGGCACAGGGCAGATGGAGACCTGGGGACGGGGGTGACCCGTGGACCCCCAAGGTCCACAGAGTCCCTGGTGCTGGAGGTTGAACCTGCCAGGTGGAAACCCAGGGGAATAAATCAACCCCAAACTTACGGTGGGATTTACCTCTCATGGGCATGGTGGTGGGTTTGGGTCCTCGGGGTCCGGGCTGGCAGCCCAGGCTCGCATGGAGGTGCCCACTCAGGGGTGAGGCGCAGGGAAGGGCAGAGGAGGTGAGGCTGCCCCAGGGAGAGAGCCTTTCCCTGCTCCTGCAGGACAGTTTGGACCATGAGAAGGTGGTGGGCTGAGAGCTGGGGAGCCCCTGCCTGGGGAAGGGGGCAGATAAGGGGAGCAGGGGGGAACAAGCCAGTTCTGACCTCCCCAAACTGTGTGACTGAGCAGCCAGTGCTTGTACACCCCATCCTTCCTTCCTTCCTTCCTTCCTTCCTTCCTTCCTTCCTTCCTTCCTTCCGTCCATCCATTCATCCATCCATCCTTCCTTCCATCCATCCTTCCATCCATCCATCCATCCATCCATCCATTCATCCATCCATCTCTCCCTCCATCCATTCATCCACCTATCCATCCTTCCTTCCTTCCATCCATCCACCCACCCATCCATCTACCCATCTGTCCGTCCATCCATCTGTCCCTCTGCCATTCCACCCATCCACCCCTTTGTCCATCTCTCTGTCCATCCACCCCCCCTGCATCCACCCAACCCTCTGTGGGCTGCGGGACATGGTGCCACCTCTGCTCCCAGGGCCACTCTGAACCCTCTGTGCTTCCTCAAACTCCCCATCACTCCGTGACACGACCTGGGGGCAGGGATTCTCCAGTGTCTTGTAGGCTCAGTAACACCCCCCCATGCCCCTGCCTGGGGGTCCCCTCCCCCTGGGATGCCCCCTCCACTGCGGGTGCTGCTGGTGCCGGGGTGGTGGATGGCCGTGGTGTTTTCCTACCCCATCCCTCTGCCTCGCTGAGCAGCTCCCTCTGCCCCCGCAGGTCTTCAGCACTTACTCCAACGAAGACTACGACCGCCGCAATGAAGACGTTGACCCCATGGCCGCATCGGCCGAGTACGAGCTGGAGAAGAGGGTGGAGCGGCTCGACCTCTTCCCCGTGGAGCTGGAGAAAGGTAGGTCCTCACCCCGTCCTGCACCCTGGGGCCCCCGCGGCACCTCGGGGACAGGTTGGAGGCGACTCCGTAGGTGTTGGGTGGCTGCTGCCACCCCTCCAGGACACGGCGCTCTGTCTCCGCAGACTCCGAAGGGCTGGGGATCAGCATCATCGGCATGGGCGCGGGGGCCGACATGGGCCTGGAGAAGTTGGGCATCTTCGTCAAGACGGTGACGGAGGGCGGGGCGGCCCACCGGGACGGCAGGTAAGGGCTGCCCGGCCCCAAACACCCACCTGGGTCCCCACCGCCACACGCCCGTGGCCTTGGGGGGTGGTGGAGGAGCTGGCGTGGGAGCAGGCAGATGTGCCAGATGTTCCCCGGGGTGGGAGACGCCGGGGAGGTGGGCAAGAGGTGGCCCTACTGTGACCGTCTGCTTGTCCCCAGGATCCAGGTGAACGATCTCATCGTGGAGGTGGATGGCACCAGCCTGGTGGGGGTGACGCAGAGCTTCGCCGCCTCCGTCCTCAGGAACACCAAGGGCCGCGTCCGGTAGGGCCCAAGGCCGGGAGATTTGGGGGGGCCGGGAGACCCCCACAGCCCATGCCGGGCCCCCTGTGGCACCCTGCCCCACAGCCTGTCCCCAGAGCACCCCAGCTTCCAGGCTGGGCTGCCCCCCTGCCCCAAAATACCCCTGTCCCCCCAGCCCCATGGCCACTGCGTGCCCTGTGCCACCCTGGTGCCCCCCTGCCCCCCAAAATGCCCCCACAGCAGCCCAGGATCCGCCCAGCCCCACAACTCATCCACAGGCCCCCCAAAATTTGCCACCCCCAGGAGCACTGCCTGTTCTAGCAGGGACGTCCCCCGGCTGTGCCACCTGAGTGTCCCCTGGCTGAGCTTCCCCGCTGTCCCCTGGCTGTGCCACCTGGGTGTCCCCCACCCCAGGCACCCCCCGCGGTCGGAGCCCCCCCATCCCCGGCTGACCCCCCGCTGTCCCCGCAGGTTCCTCATCGGGCGGGAGAAGCCGGGGGAGCAGAGCGAGGTGGCGCAGTTGATCCAGCAGACGCTGGAGCAGGAGCGGTGGCAGCGGGAGATGATTGAGCAGCGCTACACGCAGTACACCGAGGATGACGAGGAGGTGAGGGGGACAGCAGCCACCCAGGAGGGGACAGCCGTGGTCCCCCAATCAATACGGGGCCGGCGACTCGGTTTCCCCAGGTGGGATGGGGTGGGGGCGCCAGGCTGGGGACCACCACGCGCTAACGTGGCTCCGTGCCCTCCGCAGACGGGCGAGTACGCCACGGATGAGGAGGAGGAGATGAGCCCCATGTTCCCCAGCGGTGAGATGGCCATCGAGGTGTTCGAGCTGGCCGAGAACGAGGACACGCTCTCCCCCGTGGAGATGGACCCCGAAAAGTTGGTGCACAAGTTCAAGGAGGTGAGGAGGGGGGGGGTGGAGGGGTGCCCGGGGAGTGCGCCCGCACGTGTGTGCACGCCCGGGAGCGGTGCGGGGACGTGCACACCCCGTGTGAACGCCCGGCTCCTCTCGCAGCTCCAGATCAAGCACGCCGTCACCGAGGCCGAGATCCAGCAGCTGAAGAGGAAGGTGAGCGGGTGCCCCGGCTCTCTGCGGGCGGGAGGGACCCCCCCTCCATCTCCCCACGGCCCCCCTGGATCTCCATCTCCCCCATCCCTTCCTGGCTGCCCACATCTCCCCCGCCAGACCCCTCACCACGCCGCGCCGTGCCGTGCCATGTCATGCCTGCTCCCTGGCTATGCCGTGACATGCTGCGCCATACCGTGACACAGAATCACAGAATCGCAGAATCGCTGAGGTTGGAAGGGACCTTTCAGATCATCGAGTCCAACCATTAACCTACCCTGACAAAACCACTTCTAACCCATGTCCCCAGGTACCACGTCTGCCCTTTTTTTAAACACCTCCAGAGATGGTGAATCCACCCCCTCCCTGGGCAGCCTATTCCAATGTTTAATAATCCTTTCCGTGAAAAAATGTTTCCTAATATCCAGTCTAAACCTCCCCTGACATAACTTACACCCATTTCCTCTTGTCCTATCACCCGGGAGAAGAGGTCAGCCCCCACCTCTCTACACCCTCCTTTCAGGTGGTTGTAGAGGGTGATAAGGTCTCCCCTCAGCCTCCTCTTCTCCAGGCTGAACACCCCCAGTTCCCTCAGTTGTTCCTCATAAGAGATGTCCTCCAGACCCCTCACCAGCTTCGTTGCCCTTTTCTGGACACGCTCCAACACCTCAATGTCCTTCTTGTAGTGAGGGGCCCAAAACTGAACGCAGTACTCGAGGTGGGGCCTCACCAGTGCCGAGTACAGGGGGACGATCACTTCCCTCGTCCGGCTCACCACACTGTTCCTGATACAGGCCAGGATGCTGTTGGCCGCCTTGGCCACCTGGGCACGCTGCTGGCTCATATTCGGCCGGCTGCCCACCAACACCCCCAGGGCCTTCTCTGCCAGGCAGCTTTCCAGCCACCCTGCCCCAATCCTGTAGCGCCCATGGGGTTGTTGTGACCCAAGTGCAGGACCCAGCACTTGGCCTTGGTGAACCTCACACCATTGGCCTCAGCCCATCGGCCCAGTCTGTCCAGAGCCCTCTGCAGGGCCAGCCTACCCTCAAGCAGATCAACACGCCCGCCTAGCTTAGTGTCATCTGCGACATGCTGTGCCATGCCATGCCATGTTACTCCTGCTCCCTGGCTACACCATGCCCTGCTCTGCCATGCCATGTCATGCCATGCCACGTCATGCCTGTTCCTTGGCTATGCCATGCCGTGCCATGCCCTGACCCTGCTGTCCCCCAGCTGCAGTGCCTGGAGCAGGAGAAGGCACGCTGGCGGGCCGAGAAGGCCCAGCTGGAGCAGAGCGTGGAGGAGAACAAGGAGCGGATGGAGAAGCTGGAGGGGTACTGGATGGAGGCGCAGAACCTCTGCCAGGCCGTGGATGAGCACCTCAAGGAGACGCAGGCCCAGTACCAGACTCTGGAGCGCAAGTACAGCAAGGCCAAGAGGCTCATCAAGGAGTACCAGCAAAAGTGAGGGCAGCACCGAGCCCTGGGCACCCATCCTCCCCCTGGCACGGAGCATCCCCCTGGGCACGGACCCATCCCTGGGGCACCAACCCCTTCCTGGGCACCCCTTGTCCCTGGGCACAGACTGTGCCATCGGGCATGAACCACCTCCTGGGCATGGACCATCCCCTTGGTGTGGACCCATTTGTGGGGGCACCAGCCCCTTCCTGGGCACCCCTTGTCCCTGGGACAGACCCTCCTCTGGGCAGAAACCCATCCCTGAGGCACCAAATCCTTCCTGGGCACCTTCACCCTCCTTCATCCCCTGGGCAGGGACCATCCCTTGGGGAGGGACCTTCCCCTTGATGTGGAACCATCCCTTGGTCACCACCTCCTTCCTGGGCATCCCTTATCATTGGGCACGGACCACCCCCTGGGAAGGGACCATCCTCTGGGAAGGGACCATCCTTCGTGCAGGAACGTTCCCCTTGACGTGGACCCATCCCTGGGGCACCACATCCTTCCCGGGCGTCTCACAGCCCTGGCCAGGGACCTTCCCTGGGGAAGGGACCATCCCTGGGCACGGACCATCCTCTGGGCAGGGACCTTCACCTGGGCACAGACCAACCCTTGGGCAAGGACCATCCCCTTGGTGTTGACCCGTACCTGGGCCACCAGCTTCTTCCTGGGCATCCCTCATTCCTGGGCATGGACCATCCGCTGGGAGATCCCTGGGCACCACCACCCCACTGAGCACAGTCCCTCCCTGAACCCCGGGGTCCCCCCCTGACCTGCGCCACCTCCCCGGGGTCACCCCAGTGCCGGGGGGGGGTGTGTTGTGACGCGCACCCACGCTCTGGCATCCACAGGGAGATCGAGTTCCTGAAGAAGGAGACGGCGCAGCGGCGGGTGCTGGAGGAGTCGGAGCTGGCGCACAAGGAGGAGATGGAGAAGCTGCAGGAGAAGGTGGGCACCGGGCGCCGGGACGCGGGCTGCCCCTGAGCCCCGCGGGCACGGCCGGCCCCGGCCTCGGCCCCGCCGTCGCCTGGCCCCGCTCCGCCACGCCGCTCCCGCCACGCCGCCGTCGCGGCCCATGGCTTCCCGTCGCCGCTGGATCCCCGGATGGATCGCAGCAGATCTGCTCGGGTGCCGGCTCGCGCCAGCCGCTGGATCCCACGCCGGGTGGCAGCGGGAGCTGCGTGGGGGGGCGTTGGATCCCCTCTGGACTGAGCTCCGGCCGCTGGATCCCACGCCGGATCGCAGTGGATCTGCTTTGGGCGCCGGGCTCCCCACCGGATTGTGCTCCCGGCCACCGCGCCCGGATCGCGGTGGATCTGCTCGGGTGCTGGCGCACGCCCGATCCTCCTCCTGGCGCTGGATCCCACACTGGATTGCAGTGGATCTGCCTAGGGCTTGGGTGGCAGTGGATCCTGCTGCAGGGTCTGACATCCCATAATGGATCAAAAGAGATCTTCTTGGGCACTGGATCCCAGGCTGCTTGCGCGGGATCCCGCAGTGGTTCCCGGTAGATCTGCGCAAGAGACGGGGGTGGGGGGGGGAGCGGGGGGGGGGGGGTGTGACACTCGATCCTCTGTTGGGAGCTGGATCCCATGCTGGTCATGCTGGATCCCACAACCGATCACACTGGATTCCATGCTGGCTACACTGGATCCCGGGCCCCCCCCCGCCCCCCCCCCCCCCCCCAGCGGGGGGGGCCAGAGCTGTGCTGGGTCATAGCAGATCCTCCGCGGGATCACCGCCTCCCCTGGGATCACCGGATCCCCCCCCCGGGATCCCGCAGCACCCGGGAGGCTGCCCGGAGTTGGGGGGGGGCGGCACCCACCGGGCTGGGGGGCACCAGGGGGCAGGCGGGCAGCGGGGGGGGGGGGGGGTCCCCTGGCACCCAGCAGAGCCCCCCCCGACACATCCGCACCCCCCCCCCCCATCTTTACGCCCTCCTCCGTCACCCCCAAAATGTCCCCTTTGCCATCCCACAGAGACCCCCCCCGCCCGCCTGCAGCCCCCCCCCGCCCCTCCCTGTGCCCCCAGTCTGCCCCCCCATCCCTGTGCCCCCCCATCCCTGTGCCCCCAATCTGTCCCCTCCGTGTCCCCCCCCCGTCCCTGTGCCCCCCCCCGTGCCCCCCGTCCCTGTGCCCCCAATCTGTCCCCTCCGTGTCCCCCCCGTCCCTGTGCCCCCAGCCCCGTGTCTCCCCCCCCCAGCACCCCCATGTCTTGCCCCCCTTGTCCTGTGCCCCCCCCCCGGCCAGCCCCCCCCCCCCAATCCCCGTCTCCCCATCCCAACCCCATCCCACCCCATCCCGCCCCCCCCCCCAACCCCGTCCTTCCCCCTCCACCACACGTTCGCACCCATGTCCATGTGTGTGTGTGTGTCCCCCCCGGCCCCGTGTCCCCCCCCCCGGCCCCCCCGGCCCCCCCCCGGGCTGAGACCTCTCCCCTTTGCTGTTTTTCAGATCTCCGAACTGGAGGCCAAGCTGCAGACTTTGAAAAATTCCAACCCGACTTAAACCGCCCTCAAACCGCAGCGATTTTTGGTTGGGGGGGGGGGGACACGACGGCCCTCCCCCCCCCCCCCCCAAGCCCCCCCCCATCCCCCCATCCTCCCAACCCCCCTTCCCCACCGGGGAGGAGGTGACACCCCCGCCAAAGCCTCCTGGTGCCCCCCCCTCACCCCCCCTCCCCGGGGGCACAGACAGCGGAGTGGGGGGGGGGGTGCGTATTTAGGGGGGGGGTCGGACACCCCGCGTTCGTGTCTGTGTCCAGTGTGAGTCTCGTAGTGACGTGATGGACCGATCGGGGGGGGGGATCACGCCCCCCCCCCCCCCCAGGCCTTCCCCCCTCCCCAAGCGCACCCCTCCCCTCGACGTGACACTCCCCCCCCCCCCCCCCCCCAAATCTGGACACAGAGCTGGCACTCCGGTTGGACACTGGGTGGGGGGGGCCAGGCAGAAATATCCTCCCCCCCCCCAAAAATGTGAGCCATACTGGGGAGCAAATGGGGGGTACACTGGAAGCCCCCCCCCCCCCCCCCCAGCTCCTCTTATTGGGACTCTCCTGGAGCACCGGCCGGGGGGGGGGGGGGCAGCTGCCTTTGTGCCCCCCCACGGACTCAATCCCGGACTCCCCCCCCCCTCGGGTTTGGTGCCCGAGACACCGTGGACCTTCACCGTGGAGGGGGGTCCCCATGTCCCCCCCCCCCCCCGCACCCCCCGCAGTGCCACCACCCCAGGAGGGACCCCCTCAGCCTTTGCCAACCCCTGCAGCGGGCATGGAGGGGGGGGGGGGGCACACACCGCCCCCCCCCCCCCCGTGGCCCCCCCCGGGGACGTGGGGGCTGCCCAGCACCCAGCAGGGACATGGCTGGGGGGGGGGGTGTCCCCAGTGCCCCCCCAGCACCCGCCACTACCCCCCCCGAGCCCAGGGCTTTCGCCTTCCCTGGGCCGGGGGGGGGGACAACACACACGGGGGTCCCCTTCCAGGGTGGGGACGATGCTCTCACCCGCCCCCCCCCCAACTGTAAATATTACCCCCCCCCCCCCCCCAATAAATCACAGTATTTCTCTGGGGCTGGGACACCCCCCCACTGGCCACCCCCAGCAGGGTCGGGGGGGTCTCAGCCCCTCGGCCCGGGGGGAACCCCTTTAGTTTTTGTTTCTATTTTGCCCCCCCCCCCCCCCCCCCCCCCGAAGTACCGAGTCTCCGACAGTAACTGGATGTGGGGGCAACTGGGAGCCAGAGCTGGTTATACTGGGAGGGGGAGGAGGGGGGGCAGGCGGGGGGGGGGGGGGGGAGCAGGGAGGGGGGGGTCCGACTGGATTGGAGCCACTTGGGGGGGGGGGGGAGGGGAGTATTTAAGGGGGGGGGCGGGGAGTGAGAGCCCCGGGGGGGTGCTGGGGTTATTTAATCTCACACGTATACCTGTGGGTGTATATACTATATATATATGTACGTATGTATGTACCGGTCCTCGTTTTGTATCGCAGCGTCCGCGCCCCCCCCCCGCCAGCCCCATAAACACGGCCTCGGCCTCCGCACGCGCCTCCTTGTCCCGGCCGGCTGGGCCGACTGGGGGCACTGGGGGCACTGGGAGGGGTGGGAAGGAATGGGGGGCACTGGGAGGAGCGGGATGAATTGCGAGGCACTGGGAGGACTGGGAAGGCTGGGGGACACTGGGAGGACTGGGATGAATGGGGGGCACTGGGAGGAGTGGGAAGGCTGGGGGGCACTGGGAGGAGTGGGATGAATGGGGGGACACTGGGAGGACTGGGAAGGATGGGGGGCACTGGGAGGACTGGGAAAGCTGGGGGGCACTGGGAGGAGTGGGATGAATGGCGGACACTGGGAGGAGTGGGAAGGATTGGGAGGCACTGGGAGGAGTGGAAAGGCTGGGGGGCACTGGGAGGAGCGGGATGAATTGCGAGGCACTGGGAGGACTGGGAAGGCTGGGGGGCACTGGGAGGACTGGAAGGGATGGGGGGCACTGGGAGGAGCAGGAAGGCTGGGGGGCACTGGGAGGAGTGGGATGAATGGCGGACACTGGGAGGAGTGGGAAGGATTGGAGGGCACTGGGAGGAGTGGGAAGGCTGGGGGGCACTGGGAGGAGTGGGATGAATTGGGGGACACTGGAAGGACTGGGAAGGATTGGGAAGAGTGGAAAGGCTGGGGGGCGCTAGGAGGAGTGGGGTGAATGGGGAGGACTGGGAAGGCTTGGGAGCACTGGGAGGACTGGGAAGGACTGGGGGGCACTGGGAGGAGTGGGAAGGATTGGAGGGAACTGGTAGGACTGGAAAGGATGGGAGCCACTGGGAGGACCGGGAAGGCTGGAGGGCACTGGGAGGACCGGGAAGGATTGGGAGGCACTGGGAGGACTGGGAAGGATGGGGGGCACTGAGAGAACTGGGAAGGATTGGAGGGCACTGGGAGGAGTGGGAAGGCTGGGGGACACTGGGAGTAGTGGGATGAATTGGGGGACACTGGGAGGAGTGGGATGAATGGGGAGCACTGGTAGGACTGGGAAGGCTGGGGGAAACTGGGAGGACTGGGAAGGATTGGAGGGCACTGGGAGGAGTGGGAAGGACTGGAGGGAACTGGTAGGACTGGGAAGCATGGGGGGTACCGGGAGGACTGGGAAGGATTGGGAGGACACTGGGAGGACTGGGAAGGCTGGGGAACACTGGGAGGAGTGGGAAGGATTGGGAGGCACTGGGAGGAGTGGAAAGGCTGGGGGACACTGGGAGGAGTGGGATGAATTGGGGGGCACTGGGAGGACTGGGAAGGACGGGGGGCACTGGGAGGACTGGGAAGGGTTGGGAGGACATTGGGAGGAATGGAAAGGCTGTGGGGCACTGGGAGGAGTGGGAAGGATTGGGAGGCACTGGGAGGAGTGGGATGAATGGGGGGACACTGGGAGGACTGGGAAGGCTGGGGGACACTGGGAGGAGTGGGAAGGATTGGGAGGACTGGGAAGGATTGGAGGGCACTGGGAGGAGTGGAAAGGCTGGGGGGCACTGGGAGGAGTGGGACGAATTGGGGGGCACTGGGAGGACTGGGAAGGACGGGGGGCACTGGGATGTCAACACATCCACGGAGCTTTGGGAGGGTTGGGGGAGGCAGAGCGGGGGGGGGGGGGGAGCGGTGTACGCACAGTCTGTGTGTCCGTGTGTCCCCCCCCGTGTCCGTGCCCCCCGTGTGTCCGTGTCCCCGTGTCCGTGTGTCCCCCCCGTGTCCGTACCCCCGTGCTCCCCCCCGCGCCCCCCGGGCGCTGTCCGTTCAGCACCACCCCCCCCCCCCCGGGCCGTGCCTGTGCCGAACCGATCGGGGCGGGGCGGCTCCTCCCGCCCCCCCCCCCCCGCCCTCTTCCGGGTTCCTGTCGCCCCCCCCCCCCCCTCCCCCGCCCCCCCCCCCCCGCGGCCCTCTCTCCCCCCCCCCTCCCCCCCCCTATCCCCCCCCGCGGCCCCCGGCCCGGCGGGGCGGCCCCGCTCCGCAGCGCCCTCCGCTCGGCTCGGCCCGGCCCCCGCTCCCCGGCGCTTCCCCGGCGCTTCCCCGGCGCTTCCCCGGCGCCCCCGGCCCGGCCCGGCGGGGGGAGGCGCGCAGGATGCCCGAGGAGCGTGGGTGAGTCGCCGGGGTGGGTGGGAGGCGGGGGGAGCGGGGGGGAACGGACGGACACGGGGGACCAGGGCGTAACCCCCGGGCGGCCCAACCACCGGTACAGCATCCCCGGTACAGCCCCACCCCCGGTACAGCATCCCCGGTACAACACCCCCTCCTCCCCCCACCCCGCATCCGCCGTACAGCCCCATCCCTCGGTACGGCATCCTCGGTACGGCCCCCCCCGCCCCCGCTAAAGCATCACCGGTACAACCCCCCCCCCCACCACCCCTGGTACGTCTCCGTCCCCCGTACAGCCTCACCCCCGGTACAACCCCCCCACCCCCGGTACAGCACCCCCGGTACAGCCCCCCCACCCCCGGTACATCCCCATCCCCCGTACGGCCCCACCCCCACTACAGCATCCCCGGTACAACCCTACACCTCCCCCCCCCACCACCCCACCCCCCCCCGACGGTACTGTCCCCCCCGGTAACGGCCCTGCCCGCCCCCCCCCCCCCGCCAGCCCCATCCCGGACCCCCCCGGACCTCGCTGGTCCCGGTTCCCTGGGGGGAGGGAGGGGCTGGGGGGGAGGGGAGCTGGGCTGGGAGCTGCCCCCCCCTTACCCGACCCCCCCCCCCCGAATGCTGCCAAGGCATTACCCCCCCCCCTCAAGAGACCCCCGAACCCGGGGGGGGGGGGATTTAACCCCTTCCTGGCTGCCCCGCAAAGAGCGTCCCCAGTACCCCCCCCCGCCTGCTCTTCCCCCCCCCCGACCCCCACATACCCCCGAGGGGGAGGGCTGCCCCCCCCCCCCCCCAAATAGGGGACGTGTCCCCCACCCCCCCCAGTGCTGCGAGGTTGAGGGTATGGGGTCACTGGGATCACTGGGAGGGCAGGGGACACACAGGATCCGGGGTGCGTTGGGGTCTGGGTTCCCTTCCCCGCTCCCCCTCAATCCCCCCC